>CM062294.1:260643696-260925927 GCA_031216915.1 Pictodentalium vernedei
TTATTGCGTATCTCATTTATTGAAGTATGTTGTTTGTTTTATCATTCCCAACAACACAAATCATATTTTGGGGCATTCAAAGAATTATCACATACTGGAGCTTACTTTCCAACAAAATATACATCACCTCACCAAACATTCACTCTCAGTGACAGTGCATTGACATTTAAAAAAATTTCTTCAGAGAGAGAGGCCCTTGGACGCTCCACCAATGGCAGGGGCACACTCTAAAGTATCTGTATGATCCCCATACCACCTATAGAGCCCTGGTCCTCTTAGACCTAAGATGGTAAGAGGTATTACAAAAGCTAGTGACAGATAACCTTCTGCCTCTCGGCCTCGCCCTTCCAGATATGCCTGTTGTACATCAACCTCTGAATGCCCCCCAACTCCCCCTTTCAGAAATTTCCACCACTGCCTTTCACATTCTTTACTGTCTTTTAATCAGTCAATAATCCTTATTTATTTATTTATTTATTTATTTATTTATTTATTTATTTATTGGTGTTTAAGGTCACATACGTATGCACAATGAATGGCTAATCATGACAGTTTTATGGGTGGAGGAAGCTGGAGAGAACCACCGAGCATTGACGAACAACTGTCAGCTCCTCAACATTTTAACTCTGTTCAAGCTCCACCCAATCAGGGTACAGTGGCTGAAGACATGCTCCACTGACGTGCAGTACGCTTCAGTACATGGCGTCATCGTGCCCTCATGTAGGTAGCCGGATAAGGTGCCTTGCGCAAGGATACAACGCAGGTCATCCCGGACAGGGATCGAACTCGGGACCTCTAGAAGTCCAACTGTCTACCATTGAGCCACTGCCCCCCCCCCAAGGCCATTAAAAAATCTGAGAGCAATGGTACGTGCATTATTTTATACAATTATACAACTGGCACAAAATGCCCTTATCCGCAGAAGCAGAACAGCTAAAAATTCGGCCCGGGAAATTTCAGCAGCCGACTGGCCCATATAGCAGCAGTGGCGGCCCCTCTAGCAATTTACCGTTCCACCCTGCATATACCCCCCCCCCCCCCCTCCCAGTTGCATTATTAGTCAGAAAACCTTGATGTGAATCAGTCATTTATTTGGGCCACTAGCCCATCTAGAAACCTGGTCACCTGATCAGCCAGTCTGCCTCTGCTTATTTGTAAGGTCAACATTCTACACCAATGGCTCAGTCTGCTGTGAAAGGAAAAAAACACGAACATGATAATCATGAATTTATACCAGTATGCTTTGTGAATTTCCAGCCAGCTTTGGGCAAAAGTAAGTTTTTCTAACCCGATTGCAAATGGTGGCACCCGTTTACTCTTGGTTCAGGTCTAATTTGACAGATCGCTGGAATGTATAATAATCACTCTGAGATAAATTCTAATTTATATCTGTTCTTACAGAAATGTGTCTTCAGAGAGTTCGACAAACACAAATTACCCAATTTAGTGATACAACACACATTGGAACTGGCGCAAAATCTTTGATTCTTTATTACCTGCTATGACTCTTTACTGCCTCTATTATGGGACTGATAAAATGATTTCGTACATGGACATTGGACATGTAAGCATTATTTTTCCTCGTGCAGTCGTGGTAAACGGTACCTAGTTCCACATGATACATTGACAAGACAAACACATCAATGTTTGGTTTAACAATGGGGATGGCAGAAAATTGAACAAAAGTGACTCGATACTGTCGAGTAGACTGTACTAACGACTCCGTGTCAAGTCGCCCCTTGTGGTATTATTGGGTCATAAGTACTTGACCCATGTAAAAAAAAAATCCTGCATTCCCATGGGAACCCTGGGAGCTAAAAATAGAAATATTTTCAAACGCCCATATTTCCCAAACCACACGGAACAGTGAGCTGTTATTTGGTATGAAGTATTCTTAGGACCAGTAGAATTGAATGGTAAAAAAGATTGCCATCGGTTATGTTAGGGTGTTCTGTAATGGGCATTGAAAAAATGCTGAGTCAGCATATTTGCAAAAATTAAAAAAAATTTTTTTTCTCCAGAACCAATCATCAGAATCTTTTGATATTTGGTATACAGCATTCATGGGGGGAGGGGGGGGGGGGGGGGAGGGCAGATACAAGTTTGTTGAAATAATAAAGCTCATTGGTTCATATTTGGGCTCACTACAGGAGCCCAAATTCTTAACATAGGGTAATATGGGGAATATTCTTTAAAAATCTTCTTCTTCAGAACCACCGGTCAGAATCTTTTAATGTTTGGTATACATCATTGTTATGAGGGTCAGATTCAAGATTGTTCAAACCAAGTCCCTAGGTTAATATTTGGGCTTCCTACAGAAGCCCAAATCTTGACTTTGTTCAATATGGGGGGTAATTTAAAAAAATCTTCTTCTTCAGATCCACCAGTCAGAATGCTTTCATATTTGATATGCAACATCTCTAGAGGTCAGATTCAAGTTTGTTCAATTCGAGTACCTGGGCTCCATATGGGAACCTGAAATTTAACTTAGTACAATATGAGGGAATTTCTTCAAAAATCTTCTTCTTCAGATCCACTAGACAGAATGCTTTCATATTTGGTATACAACATCTCTAGGGGGGGTCAGATTCAAGTTGTTCAAATCGGATCCATAGGTTAATATTTTGGCTCGCTATGGTAGCCCAAATTTTAACTTAGTGCAATATGAAGAAATTTATTTAAAATTTCTCTTCTTCAGATCCAACAGTCACAATACTTTCATATTTGGTACACAATACCTCTAGGGAAGTCAGATTCAACTGTATTCAAATCGAGAGCCTGGGTTAATATTTGGGCCCCCTATGGGAGCCGGAATTGGCCATTTTGCTGAAGAATTAAAAATTTTGTATTCAGTACAAATTTACTAAGATTAATCCACATAGGTTGTATCAAGGGGCTTCATAGGGGAGCTCTACATTTTACTTTATGATCAACTGAAGAAAAGGCATGATGCCCCGGATTATTTTTGTCACTCCTGAGGGACTCAAGGATTGACAGTGTAGCCTATGGAGATGGCTTGCTTAATGTACTCATTCTTGGACTTGGTTTATATTGTGTTCTGTTCAAGATGAGCGCTTCAGGCCCTGTAGGATCCTCTTGTTATGATATTCTGTAGAGATATCTTTATTGTTGTTGACTGACCCTTGGAAGTTACCACCGAGATTGTTTGTTTCTTTCCTACATTAACTATTATTGCCCCCACTCTCACTCTATGATCCCCATATGATATACCGAGCGTCACATAACCTGAAGATGAATTAATAACCCCCAGATAGAACATGAATAAACTAATTAGCAGTCAATCACTGAGTACACAGGCTGAAAAATCCAAGGCCGAATCTTCTCGATCCCGCTGATGCAGTATGGGATAATTGTACAATGGCAAAGACTAATGAATACGAGAAAATTCAAATAACTGCCACCCAAATTGTTACCAGAGCAACAATGAGAGCTTCTAAAACATCTTGTTACATTGAAACTTGGTGGGAAACCCTGGAATCCTGATTTCAAAATGTACCATGGGTTAAGTTTCGTTTAACCCTTCTTAACTGTCTAATAGAGTTCTCTGGCAGGTATCTGATATTCACAGCTACAATCTGCATTCTAATCTGAATTTACGCATACCACAATGCCAAACAAATTCTCATCAACTATCAGAATGTGGCATGAGGTGCCAGTAAAAATCAGAGAAAATACATCTATTATGCAGTTCAAAAGTTATCTTGAGAACAATTGACGCCCCCAGTCTTTTATAATAATTCTAAATCTCGAAAAGCCCAAATATACTGTAGACTATAATTCCTTTGCAGTAACTTGCACCATCACATGTTCAATAAACTTGCAAACTCCCCATTTTGCTCCTTTGTGGGGCAAGAAGCTGTTGATCACTTCTTACTCTGTTGTCCATTTTACAGCGGAATAAGAAGTGAAACTTTTGAGAACACCAAGCCATCATCAACACTGTACAGTCTTATATTTTGAAGAGAGGATGCTTTGCTCAGTTGTGAAACTACCCAGTTGATTTATTCACCAAATTTTATAACTCAGTATAAGCTTTTAGCTTCTGCTGAATCCACAATGATTTGTTGAATTTTGTTCCATACGCATATTATGCAACAAGAGCTACATATGACTAAGGGAATAAATTTTATGAACAGAAAATAACACATAAATGTATTTAAGGACTACACTGTAAAGTAGATTTTATAACTTCAGTCATTTCGGATAATGTACCATGTAGCCAAACAAACAGATAATTCACTAACATTGATGTTAATTACAGTAGTGGGGAGTTTTGAAGAGAAAACTTGCCTGACAAGATCAAAGTGGGCAGCATAAATGAAACTCCCACAAAACTCATATATCAAATAAGATGTGCTAGCAAAACCCACACCGATCCAAGTCAGGACTCCAATGGATGGGTTGAGGTGGGAGGGATTTTTCACACTTGTCACCTGAACATTTTGTCAGTGATTGAATCACAAAACAAGATGATCATGTGACCAGAACACCCTGTAAAATCTCATTGGCCATGACAGCAGCATGCAAATGGAACTATCCTTTCTAAAACATGATTGAACATTTGGAAGAGCTCTACTGATCCCCAGTTGATTTGGAATAAACATTATAGAACCCATTAACCTCCACTTGTACTTGAATGAACCAGAAAAATTTATTGCTGCATAAAGTCAACCAATACTTTTGTATTTGAAATAAATACTGTATAAACTAAAATATATGGACACTTTCGAAGACACTCAATATATTTTATTTTCAAATAATGAGTCATGTGGCATCTATAATTGTGATAGAATGATATTTTGTAAGAAATAATGATGAAAGAAACCTTAAAACTCACCAGACATTGTGTTTTTCAAGCCTTTAGATTACCCCAATTTCACACCGTTTACAACTTTATAGGTGTGCCCAAATTACTGAAGGTGTGACAGTGAAGACATCAAAATAAATATATAAATTCTCCGTGCCTCTTCCACATTTGAGAATAACTTCCATTATAATACGACATTAGAAACACAAAGACACACATGGCAATAAAACATAACAGGATAAGGCTATTATTTCTGGTTTTAATGTGCCCAAATTAGGGCAAACAGGGTACTCCCCATTTATTAACAGAGGGCGATTTTGTAATTCTTGGAAATTCAAGCAAGTGTTGCGATACCTTGAAAGTAATATTCCAACCACACACTTTTCTGATGGTGAATATTGGTGCTTTTTGTCTTTGCTGGCACCAAAACAACATGTATGGAGATCTTCCCATAAGAAAGCCAACAGTTTGGGAATTTACCCAATTACAGCTCTATCGCTGCACATTGCATATTTGGCTATGACTTGTTAGCTCACCTGACTGAAAGTCAGGGTGAGCTATCCTGATCACTTTTCGTCCGTCGTCCGTCGTGAAGGTGGTGTTTGGGCCTTTTTCTCCCAAACCACTGGCCGCATATTAATGAAATTTCTTGTGAGTAGGGGTTATATAAGAGCATTTTGATTTTTTGTCAAATTAGGTTTCGGCTCATATTGAGCAGAGGGATGGGGCAAAAATGCTCCAATTCTTAAAAAATCTTCTTCTCAAGAACCAGCAATAGCAGACTTGATATTTGGTATGCAGCTTCCTTTTGAGGTGTAGACTCAAGTTTGTTCAAGAGAAGTTCGAGGGGCTATATTTGACGATGTTAAAGGAGGGGCAAAAATTTTGGCCCCGCCCCAAATTTCTATTTTCCAAACCGCAAGGCCGATTTGAACCAAATTATACGTGAGTGCTTATTGGGTCATAAGTACCTAATTTATGCAGAATTTATTTTCCTTATAGCCCCGTGGGAACCACAGGAGCTAAACATAGAAAAAAATTAAAACGCCCATATCTCCAAAACTACACGGCACTGAGAATTCTTATTTGTTGTGAAGCTTCCTTAGGACCAACAAAATGGAATGGTCCCAAAAAATTGCCATCGGTTTTATCATGGGGTACTTTTTGGGGACTTTGAAAAAGTGCTGAGTCAGCATTTTTTAACACTGTGGGTAATGGGAAAACATAAGACTACTTTTCTCCCAAACTACTGCTCCGGAAGCTTTCAAATTTCACATATAACATCTTTGGAAGATTGTTTCACATGTTTATTGAAATCAATTGCCTGGGTCGATATTTGGGCTCTGTATGGGAGCCCAAATGTTTAAATTAGTGCAGTATGAGGAGTATTTTTCAAAAATCTTCTTCTTCAGATCTACCAATAAGAATCTTTTGATAATTGGTATGCAGCATCCTTATGGGGGTGAGATTCAAGTTTGTTGAAGCCAAGCCCCTAGGTTCATATTTAGGCTGAAAATTTGGGGTCCCATTGCGGACTTAGAAATTTTGGACCAAAATCCGAAATTTTTTTTTTTGTATTTTCTGCGTTTCGGTCAATTTTAAGACAAACAAAAAAATTTTTTTCCCCTGAAAATTTGGTGTCCGGTTGGGACTAAGAAAATTTTGGACCAAAATTCTGAAATTTTTTTTTTTGTTTTTTATGCATTTCTGTCAATTTTAAGACAAAAAAAAAATTTTTTTTCCCCTGAAAATTTGGGGTCCGGTGGGACTTAGAAAATTTTGGACCAAAATCCGGAAATTTTTTTTTTGTTTTTTATGCATTTCTGTCAATTTTAAGACAAAAAAAAAAATAAAATTTTCCCCCTGAAAATTTGGGGTCCGGGTGGGACTTGGCAAATTTTGGACCAAAATCCGGAAATTTTTTTTTTGTTTTTTATGCATTTCTGTCAATTTTAAGACAAAAAAAAAAAAAATTTTCCCCTGACAATTTGGGGTCCAGGTGGAACTTAGAAAATTTTGGACCAAAATCCGAAATTTTTTTTTTTTGTTTTTTCTGCGTTTCGGTCAATTTTAAGACAAAAAAACCCCATTTTTTTTCCCCTGAAAATTTGGGGTCTCGGGTAGGACTTAGAAAATTTTGGACCAAAAGCCGGAAATTTTTTTTGTTTTTTTTTATGCGTTTCGGTCAATTTTAAGACAAAAAAAAAAATTTTTTTCCCCTGAAAATTTGGGGTCCGGGTGGGACTTAGAAAATTTTGGACCAAAATCCAGAAATTTTTTTTGTTTTTGTTTTTTATGCATTTCTGTCAATTTTAAGACAAAAAAAAAAATTTTCCCCTGAAAATTTGGGGTCCGGGTGGACCAAAATCAGAAAAAAATTTTTTTTTTGTTTTTTTATGCGTTTCGGTCAATTTTAGGACAAAATTTTTTTTTTTTTTTTAACACCGAAAATTTGGGGTCCGGGTAGGACTTAGAAAATTTTGGACCAAAATCCGGAAATTAGTTTTATCGATCTTTATGCGTTTTAAGAAGAAGAAAAAAATTTAGGTCTGAAAGTATTTTGTTTGGGAAAAAAATCTGTTTTTTATGCGTTTATCTCAATTTTGGGACGTAAAAGTGTAGGAACTGAAAATAGAAGGAAAATCCTGTGTATTGTGTGGGCACAATCGCTTCATCTAGTTAGTATATGCTTTTCTTAGGAGGGGCGTATGCAGCTTATTCAAGTCAAGTCCCTGCTTTGATATTTAGACTACCATGTCAGGTGAGCGCCCTCAGGCCCCCTGGGGCCTCTTGTTCTGAAATATTATTATCCCCCCACACAGAAGGGATATAGTAAAGACCCCCCCATACGTCCAAAGTTTGTTTATGGCCTAACTTGGACTATAGTTAATGGATTTCAATTATTTTTGGTATATGTCTCTGTAGAAACAATGTCTCAAATTTGATGACTACGTATATGATCTCTTGAAAATTATGGGAGTTTGGGCCGTTTGTTATAAAAATATCCTTTAAAACTTGTTTATGGCATAACTTGAACAATAGTTAACAGATTTCAATTCTTGACATCAAGTTTGATGACCACCAATATCCTATGAAAATTGTGAGAATTACTGCCCTTTGTGTAGAAAAATATATATTGTGTAATGCTTGTTTATGCCATAACTTTAACAATAGTAACTGGATTTCAATTCTTTTTGTTATACATGCATGTCTCTATATAGCAACAATGTCTACATCAAGTTCGATGACCATCGATTTCTGATAAAAAATATGGGAGTTATTGACCTTTGTTAAAAAATATTGTGCAATGCTTATTGGGACCTGTGTAAGAAGTCTGTTAATTAATTTTTGTACTTTGATAGATATTAAAGTAAATGATTTTATGACTGGCTTTTTCATGAAAGTCATAACCGAAATCCTCTTGAACTACTACATTGCAGGCCTGTCGATTTGAGATGAATGACTGTTTGGGACACATGGAGCTTACCTAAAATGAAAAACAGGTCGCTCTAACTTGTCGGTCACGCAAAATTTTCGCCAAGTTGAATGATACAGTATGAATGAATGGTGGAATGATGTTGTGCACCAATCAATCATCAGCTGCACAGATGCTTGCATCTGCCTGAAGTATAGCTGGCCAACAGAGCAGCTATACTTAAGGCAGATGCAAACAACTATGCTGATGATCCTGGAACATTTCATTTCAGAATGTCCCAAATATTTGCCTACAGGACGGCGGTAGTGGACTGGTCACTTTCCACGGGAGAGTAATATTTCCACGAATGGAATATTCTTATTCCAAACACTATTTATAGGGATAATCATCAAAAAAGGTTTGCATGGACATCACTGCCCATGTGTGGATTACGACCAGTCTACGGCGACTGTACTGTAGTAGAATAAGACTCCTTAGAATACTAATGAAAAATGGGATAAAAACCTGAAGGATAAGTGGGTGGGGAATGACATGGGGGAAAGGTCAATTTTATAGTTAAGGAGATCGAGAAAATGCCCATGGGAGGAATTATGAAACACTTTTTGACTGAATGATGGAAGATTAGGTGGGAGAGTGGAGGAGGAATTGAGACTGATACCAACCATACTTACCTCCGTCTGGACACTCATCGAACACTTACCATCCATGTTTACAAATGCAATGACCGAAAAAACAGCTGGGAGACACACAAAAAAAGGCAACATACTACAAATCAGTTAAAATTCTCTAAAACCTATGACCCAAACCTGCTTGCTTCACCCTATACTAATTCCACAAAACACTTACAACAAAATATATTATAAACCCTCCTCAAATGCAAATAGATAAGTAAAAGATACTTATAAACAGCTCTGTATTTAATTCTGTGACTTCCTCGATGTGGGTGGTTTTCGCTGTTACTTGACTTCTCAAAGTTTGCTAAGCACCAAGTATATCCAACTACCTGTTTTACATTTTAGTTGAAATATTGTAATAAAAGTGTATATAGTTTTTATTTAATTATATCCTTAGTGATTTAAGTACAGAAATTAAGATTTCATTTGTGTTTGATATTATTTTTTAGCTTTTGAATACGATAACCATGGAATATGGATTTTATTGGTAAAAGAGGAAATTTTTCAATTTGCCAAAACGTTGACGGAGCGAACTGGTATGGGTTCAATATTGAGTATGACACCCATTACTGTTAATTACAGCTTGACAACGCTTTCTCTGCTCACAATTAGGTTCCTGGTGGTCCTTTGTGGGATGTTGTTCCATTATTGGACCAGCATGGCACCAAGCTCCTGGACACTTCTTGGCTGGACTGGACGGGCTGAAATTGCAAGCTGCAACTCATTCCACATTTTTCTTGACATCTTTAGTTGCGTTGAGTTTTCTGTTTAGCTCAGAATTTCATGTTTAACTAAGTGTTTAGGTCAGCTGCTGTGCTCCTTCTCTTCCCATGGCAATTATATTCATCATACATATTTCTCAGTATCATTGTTCCATGATTAACCCCTCATACCCTGCATTTTAAACATTTTTCTTGATATTTTTAGTTGCATTTAGTTTTCTGTTTAGCTCGGAATTTCATGTTTAACTTAGTGTTTAGGTCAGCTGCTGTGCTCCTTCTCTTCCCATGGCACTTATATTCATCATACATGTTTCTCAGTATCATTGTTTCATGATTAACCCCTCATACCCTGCATTTTAAACATTGTTCTTGACATTTTTATTTGCGTTTAGTTTTCTGTTCACCTCAGAATTTCATGTTTGACTAAGTATTTATGTCAGTTTCTGTGTTTTACTTTTATGAGGTTGTGTTTAGGTAAGCTTTGTCGTATGTTATGAGCCTGTTTGATACAGTTCTTGTGTTTGCCAAGGTTACTATCAAAGAGAAATGTTGGTGAGCAATAAGGCATTGGCGTCCTTCTTGTTATAGTAGCAACAATCTTTGCACATGCAAAACCTGTTTGTTCAACGGTCAGAATTAGAACTTGCAAGCTGAATTGTATCGTGGAATGGAAACTAATAGCTTACAAAATTCAAAGAACTTGTTTTCTGAATAAAATGTTAAAGTGTCTTCTTCCTCGAGAAACTTTAAGGAGAAGTTAGAAAAGACATAAAAATGTTCGCTGTTACATGTCATTTAACGACACCATGAAGTAGATGAGCAGATTGACCGTCATATGAGCAATCAAAAATTTGAAATCTGCTGCCTCCAGGCAGTACATGTACATTTCAAATTCAAAGTCCTCTCCCCTACATCTAAACCTTCATTTTGATGTATAATTTGTGCATATTTAATTTGAATTTCAGGAATATCAGAGGTGGGAATTTAAAAATAAACAAAATTCTATTTTCTAATAAAAAATGTGAATGTCTGGATCTATCTTTGTTCCGGGTAAACTCCTCCGTTTCTTGACCGATCCATCTCAAATTTTGTACACAGGGGTAATTCATCCCGGCGAGTAACATGGGATGGGCACCGTGCCCATGCGGGGTGACCATGAAATTGATGACCATGACCTTTCATTTTCGAAAACGGCTGATCCGATGGGGCTAAAGTTTATTGACCCATCGATCATTAGCTTAACTTGACAAAGTCAGGGGCCCAAAAACCTTTAGAACAGTCTACAGGTCATAATTATGAAGGGATTTCATTGTAGCTTGGTAGGATGACTCCAAATAATGTCTAGAAGAGAACATCCCCTTTTGGTCGCGATCATTCAGTCTTTATGGCTGCCCGAGCCCAAAGACCTTTAGCATAGTCTATAGGTCGTATTTATGGAAGGATTTCATTGTAACTTGTTAGGTTGACTCCATATAATGCCTAGATGATAACATCCCCTTTTGGTCGTAATTGGTCAACTGTGATGGCTACAGGTGCCCGAAAATCTTGAGCACAGTCTACAGATCATATTTATGAAGGGATTTCATTGTAACTTTGTAGGATCACTCCAGATGATGCCCGGATGAGAATGTCCCCTTTTGGTTGCGATCATTCAACCATTATGGCTGCCCGAGTCTGAAGCCCGAATACCTCTAGCACAGTCTACAGGTCATATTTGGCTGCCCGAGCCTGAAGCCCGAATACCTTTATCACAGTGTACAGGTCATATTTATGAAGGGATTTCATTGTAACCTGGTAGGGTTGACTTCATATAATGTCTAGGGTTGACTTCGTATAATGTCTAGATGAGAACAACCCCTTTTGGACACCATTAGGCAACTGTGACGGCTACAGGGGCCTGAAGCCCGAAAACCTTTAGCAAAGTCTACATGTGATATTTATGAAGGGATTTCATTGTACCTTGGTAGGATGACTCCAAATAATGTCTAGATGAGAACGTCCCCTTTTGGTCGCGATCATTCAGCCTTGATGGCTGCCCGAGCCGAAAACCCCAAGACCTTTAGCATAGACTATAGGTCATATTTATGGAAGGATTTCATTGTAACCTGTTAGTTTGACTGCATATAATGCCTAGATGATGACATCCCCTTTTGGTCATGATAGGTCAACTGTGACGGCTTCAGGGGCCCGAAGCCCAAAAACCTTGAGCACAGTCTACAGGTCAGATGATGCCCAGATGAGAATGTCCCCTTTTGGTTGCGATCATTCAACCATGATGGCTGCCCGAGCTCAAAGCTCAAAAACCTTTAGCACAGTCTACAGGTCATATTTAGGAAGGGATTTCATTCTAATTTGGTAGGTTGACTTCATATAATGTCTAGATGAGAACGTCCCCTTTGGATGCAATTGGGAAACTGACGGCTACAGGGGCCCGAAGCCCGAAAACCTTTAGCACAGTCTACAGGCCATATTTATGAAGGGATTTCAATGTAACTTGATAGGATGACTCATTTTGGAATAATTTCACTGTAACTTGGTAACTTTCGTTGAATATACGTTAACTGTGAGGGCCACATACATTAACTGTGAGGTCATATTAACTCTCAGCTCTTTAGTACAGTGTACACCTCATATTATTTTTATCAAAAACATAGCATACAGGGAACAGAAATGAACATGTTCCCAGTTATCACAATTCTTGTCTTATTTCATAATCCTTTCATAAACATTGAACATTATCCTTTTCATCAAGCACAACACACAAGTTAAGCTACAGTGTCATTGACACTTTCGTTTTGACTTTATGGAGGTGCCCGTGTGGGTTGACTTTGACCTTGAAATTGGTGACCTTGACCTATTTCGAAAACGACAGAGCCGATCATATACAACCATCTTCCATGCAACGCCGGGTATTCACCCGCTAGTTACTTAGATAGCACCATAAACAGCCATTTTGTGCTGGTTGCTACCAGTTGGTCCGAATTGTATGAACCACTACGTCATTACAACTCTTTTGAGAAATATAAAACTGGGCTTGTTTAGGCTATTTTCCAAGCCGTATGACAGATTTTAACAGCAACCATATTTACTTTGTTATGAATGTAGAAGCGTTTTTTGGGGGAAATAAAACATAAGAAAATGCATAAAACTGTCACGTTGAAATTGAAGGAATTTTTGGAAGGCGACTTGAATTTCTCCCCCAATGTAAGCCAGAGCAACTTGAGGAATGACAAGGCAATTTCTTCACCCTAGTTGCCCACTCAGCTGACCCCTGAACATGCACACTAAGTAAGTAATAGCACTTAATTTCCTGCCCTAATTCGCCGATCGTTGAGCTGAAAATTTTGGCAACAAGAAGACAGAAAATATGGTACTGAAAACCAGTACTTAATGAGATTTAGTTCTTTGTCCACGCTCATTCAACATTTTTAGCTCATCTGACTTTCAGTCAGGAGAGCTATAGTGATCACTCACCGTCCGTTGTCCGTAAACATAGTGTTTGGGTCTTCTCCTCCCAAACCGCTGAACTGATATTTGAAATAATAGTTTGTTATGACATCGCAATTTGATTTTGTTCAAATCAAGTTGCCTTGCCCCTTGGTAGGGCCATGCCCAAAAAGTGTGCCTTAATCTTAAAAAATCTTCTTCTCATGAACCAGCAGTAGCAGAGACTTGATATTAGGTGTGCAGCTTCCCTTTGAGGTGTAGACTCAGATTTGTTCAAAAGAAGTTTGTGGGGCTATATTTGCCGTCGTTATGGGAGGGACAAGAATTTTTGCCCCACCCAAAATTTCTATATTTTTATACTGTACCAATGACCCAGACATAGCTGGTGCTAACTCTTAAAAATCTAGGGCCAAACACAAATTTTGCCCCCCAATCCCCAAAATTTGCATCTAAAACCGAAAAAATCATGCTCTAAATGGTCCTCCATACTTTACCTCCTCTGCGCATGTGCAGTGTCAAGGAGGTCTCGAAATTGGCGCCAAATATCATTCTTTGTTTGGCCCTTCATCAGTTCACATCTGACTGATATTTGTGCTTGTAAATCTCAGTTTAAATGATGCCAGACACATAAATATTAGAGAAATGGTGGATCTAAAGAGGAAATAGAAGGAGGAGAGGAAAAATGAGTGGCAGGAAATAATCAGGGCTGTAACTTAAAATTTTTTTTACGAAATTATGTTATGTTGCCTAATTTCGAGGCATGAGCCTGTTGTTATTCTTGCTATAAAGTTACACTGCTTGTTCAGTGTTTCCTCTCTCCCTTTCCTTTAAGTCCCCCCTTGCTATTCTCCCATGCTTTTGGCATATTTTCTGTAATATTATTACTAAAATTTCTTGGGAGTTTTAGCTGAATAACAGAATGAATTCTGTTCTTTTCCCCATGTTTACTTCCTCACCCAGGGGTGTTTAGGCGTAGTGTTCTGCATCTACCATCTGATGTTCTGTAGTTTCTTCCCTGGAAGTCTCTGTTTTGCATCAGATAGTGTGTTATTGGTAACTGATTTCGGGCCATGGTTATCAGTGCCTGGAGTCATGTTTCTGGTGTTTATACACTTCTTGTTTACATTGACAACAGTCTCTGTGGAGGGGGATTTCTTGTCTTTGTATTAGCTTAATCATAACAAGATACATTATTATTATACGTAAGTGTTGCATTAATTTTTTAAAATATTTTTAAAATTTTTGTCCACACTTAGGCGTTTTGGGATCCATTGGGGCTCAACGTTACTTTTCAGAAACTTGGGCTTTTCTGAAAAAATATTTTTTCAAAAAATTTTTTTGATTTCAATTATTTTTTCTATGTTAATGGATCATGTTATTATGTATCTTTGTTTTCAGGGGTTGGTGTGAGTACTAGGACTTTTTGTATTCTTTTCACAATGAAAGGATATTGTTCAAATTGTAATGAGAGGAAATCTTCCTCTGACTTTCATAATCATTGTATTTATTGTAGTCAGTGTACTCGCATTAACTCCTGTTCAGTATGTGTTAATTGGATGACAAACATTGGAAACGTGTGTCACGGTATGTTGTTAGCGGGGAAAAGGCCATGCCGGTCCTTTCTCCACGGGGTCACTCTAGTTTATCAATCTCTATTTCAGAGGAACAGGAACAGGGTGATATTTCCGTGATGTCTTCCAAAAGTGTACCTCCGTCGTCACAGTTAAATGAAGAGCTAGCGGCAAAGTGCTCATGGAAATACGTCAATTGCCTAAGAGGTCCCTAGTAGGATCGACGGCATTGGCGTCCGCTAGCTCGCCCGGTGTAGCGTCCATTCATCGAATGGTTCGCCAGCCGGGTTCGTCCGTTGCGGTTCAGGAAGGAGATTTGGGTGATGCGAGCACTATAATAGACGAAGTGCACACCCAGTGACGACGGATCAGAGGAGAGAACGGAGGAAGCCTATTAGTCCGGTTCCTAGCTCGTCCAGGTCCATCCTGTGCTGCGAGCGAGAGAGGTCCCTCTCTCGTACAACATCTGGGACCAGATGTTGTGGTACAAAACGTTTCGCTTTCGGAGCATACGTCTGCCGCTTGGGACGCTCTGTTATATAGACAGTCCGGAGAGACTGTTGATAAGGCTTCCTCATCCTCACGGCAGCGCACACGACCGCACCTTGGCTACGTGACCATGGATATCCAGCCAGCTTCGACAATCAGAGAATCCACGGCGACCAGGTCACGCCATCTGGTAGCCAGGGACACGAGGCCTGTAGACTCCGGACGTTCGCATAAGAGAAGTATGCAGGAGTCAACGTACACGGAGCTTCCAGCGGCAAAGCAACGTAAGATCGCTACTCCACAGGCCTCAGTGACGGACGTGCTATCCCAAATAGCACAACTTATCGCAGCATCCCAGCAAACGGCAGAATCTCTGTCGGATCAGGTAATATCCGACGACGCTGGGTCGGTACGCTCCACTGAAGCATCAGGTACGGACGACCGAGAACTTCATAGGGTCCGACAGGATGGCGAAAGGGATTCGGAGGATTTCGAGCTTTCCCTTTCGGAACAACATAAGCTGCCATACATTTCATCCGGCATTATCTTCCAGAGGTTGTTTCGTCGGACCAGAATGCTGCGATGCCGGATAAGAGACTGATAGTGTCATTGGACACAAGAATTTTTTGATCGGTTCAGGGACATCGTCCCTGAGTTTCCAACACAGTCCAATAATGTCACAAGAACATTCGTATTATTGAACGACGCTATATATAAGCTTGCTACTAAACAAGCAAGTCTGTTTTCTTGTCCGCAAAAGTTTCCGTGATGTCTTCCAAAAGTGTGCCTCCGTCGTCACAGTTTAATGAAGAGCTAGCGGCAAAAGTGCTCATGGAAATACGTCAATTGCCTAAGAGGTCCCTAGTAGGATCGACGGCGTTGACGTCCGCTAGCTCGCCCGGTGTAGCGTCCATTCATCGAATGGGTCGGCGGCCGGGTTCGTCCGTTGCGGTCCAGGAAGGAGATTTGGGTGATGCGAGCACTATAATAAGACAAAGTGCACACCCAGTGACGACGGATCAGAGGAGAGATCGGAGGAAGTCTATAGTCCGGTTCCTAGCTCGTCCAGGTCCATCCGGGCTGCGAGCGAGAGAGGTCCTCTCTCGTACAACAACATCTGGGATCAGATGTTGTGGTACAAAACGTTTCGCATTCGGAGCATACGTCCGCCACTCGGGACGCTCCATTATATAGACAGTCCGGAGAGACTGTCGATAAGGCTTCCTCATCCTCTTGGCAGCGCACACGACCGCACCTTGGCTATGTGACCTCGGATATCCAGCCAGCTTCGCCAATCAGGGATTCCACGGCGACCAGGTCACGCCATCTGGTAGCCAAGGGACACGAGGCCTGTAGACTCCGGACGTTCGCATAAGAGAAGTATGCAGGAGTCAACGTACACGGAGCTTGCAGCGGCAAAGCAGCGTAAGACCACTACTCCACAGGCCTCAGTGACGGACGTGCTATCCCAAATAGCACAACTTATCGCAGCATCCCAGCAAACGACAGAATCTCTGTCGGATCAGGAATTATCCGACGACGCTGGGTTGGTACGCTCCGCTGAAGCATCAGGTACGGATGACCGAGAACTTCATAGGGTCCGACAGGATGGCGAAAGGGATTCGGAGGATTTCGAGCTTTCCCTTTCGGAACAACATAAGCTGCCGTAGATTTCACCCGGCATTATCTTCCAGAGGTTGTTCCGTCGGACTAAAATGCTGCGATGCCGGATAAGAGACTGATAGCGTCATTGGTCATAGAATTTTTTTGATCGGTTCAGGGACATCGTCCCTGAGTTTCCGACACAGTCCAATAATGTCACAAGAACATTCGAATTATTGAACGACGCTATATATAAGCTTGCTACCAAAACAGGCAAGTCTGGTTTCTTGTCCGCAAATGCTCTAAATCTGCCTTTCATCAATTCAAGGAATAAATTCGAAACGGCAGGACAGGGCATACCGAGAGTTCCTCTGCGTCTAGACGACGAGGCTGAAGACTTGGAATTGTCTATACCATCGTCTTTGTCAATTCCAACCATGACGTTGGAAACGACAGTTATGTCTAACAGACTTAACTTAGACGCTTTATCATACTCAGACCACCTTACTAAGGCGTTATCATTACGTCTTCAAGGGAAAGAATTCCAGGATACAATCCTCATTGAGACTTCTTTCAAGGGCAGTAGCTTATTCCACGTATAACTCCGCCCTTTCAGTGGCAAACCTGGAGTTGGTTAGACGTGACGCAGCCCTAGCTACATCCACGCAGGTGGATAGTAAGGTGAAGAACTCTCTCAGAGTCGCTTCGGTCTATGGAGAAGCTTCTCTTCGATGGCAAGCTTTCAGCAATCTATGAATTCGCTTGATATAGACGTTCTCTTGTCAAATCAAGTGTAACAAGAGATTCAGACTTGGGCAAACATTCAGTGGTTGACTCAGGGAGTTCCACTGCAGTTGCCGGATCCGAGTTTTATGATTATGATGGATGCCTGTCAAACAGGTTGGGGTACAACATTGATCCCAACGGATTCGAAGTGCCAGGGTCTTTGGGATCCGCAGTTTCTAGGCAAGCACATAAACATCAAAGAAATGATGTCAATTTGGCTTGCACTGCGTCATTGGATGAACATTATTCAGAAAGCACATGTCCAAATCCTGTCCGACAGTACGACAGTAGTAGCGTATATCCGGAACCAGGGAGGCACTCATTCCATTCCGTTATTCAATTTAACGGAAAGAATCCTTCTGTTTGTTCTAGAACACCAAGTTCTGCTTTCGGTCCGTCATATTCCGGGTCGTCTAAATTTATTAGCAGACTCCCTTTCATGGAAGGGTCGCTTGTTGCCGTCAGAATGGACTCTCAACAAACAGGTATTCAATCAGATTTGCTACCAATGGGAGCGGCCAATGATAGACTTATTTGCGACACAACTCAACAATCAGTTGCAGACGTATGTGTCACCATGTCAGGATCCCCGAGCATATACAGTAGACGCTCTATCGATCTCGTGGGACGGAATGATAGGATATGCGTATCCTCCAGCGCTGTTGATTCAGCAAATGTTGCTAAAGATAAAACAATCACAATGCAAATTCTGTTGGTAGCATCTCTGTCTCCACAGAGACCGTGGATAAATCTACTCAGGTGTCTGCTGTGGGATTTACCGCGAAAACTTCCTCCACAAGAGGATCTTCTTTCGCAGGGGAAATCGCGTCAACTTCATCACAACCCGCAAGGTCTCAACCTTCACGTATTTCCGTTGTGCGGTCCTTCTTGCACGGCAAGCATTGTACAGGACGAGCAGTGGACGCGATTTCTAACTGTAGGAGGACCTCCTCTTCGTTAATCTATGCGGCTAAGTGGAAGGTCTTTCGTCGTTGGTGTAGGGATCATTCTGTTGATATTTTTTATCCCTCCATACCAGACATTGCAAACTTTCTAGTATACTTGTTTGACGAGATCAACTGCAGCCTGTTACTATTAAAGGTTATAGGTCTATGTTATCTGATACCTATGCACACCATGATAGTTTACAATTGGATCTAATGTCTCTTTATCTAATTAGTTAGAAACTTCTCGATAAATAGACCTAGAACCCTTAGATTAATTCCTAAATGGAATTTAGCTTGGGTTCTTCTTAAACTAAAAGAAAAGCCATTTGAGCCTCTTGAGACAGTAGATTTCAAATTCTTGTCTTATAAGACAGCATTTCTCTTAGCTTTCTCTTCTGCTAGAAGAGTCAGTGAGCTGCATGCACTATCGGTGGACGATTCTCACTATCGTAGTGTCGGGAACACTATTACCTTTACTACTAATGTTGGATTTTTGGCTAAGAATCAGGCTCCTAATAAATATCCGGAACCTATTGTTATTAAGGCCCTTCCGTCTTCAGACGGGCATAGGCCTTTACTCTGTCCGGTTATAGCTTTACGTATTTATAAACAAAGATCTCAGTTTATCAGAAAGGGACGAAAACGCTTCTTTCTGTCTCTGATGCCTAATAGAAAGGACATTACGGTCCATTCTATTGTTAGATGGATTCAATTAACTATCCGTACTGCTTATGATAATCTATCTTCAACTTAGCAGTCTGTGCTTAAGATTTCGGCTCATGAAGTAACAGCTCTTTCTACATCTTGGGCTTACGCAATAGTGTTGCTATTACAGATTTAATGAAGGCTGCATATTGGTCTCAGCCATCCATATTCACAAATTTTTATCTCAGAAATATTGAGTCCATTTCTGGAGACCTGCATTGTTTAGGTCCGTTATCTGTTGCTCAGAATGTCGTTCACTAAACAGTTGCAACTATAGTTATGCAGGCTTTCTGTTCAGGCAGTGACTCTGTCCTGCTGCCCTCTTCGCTCTGGGCTATTTCACCCAGGGCAAGGGGAAGGGGGGGGGGGAGGGTGTTCCCTTAGGTCACCTGCTTTATAGTGAAAAGCAAGGGGATACCTCCTCCAGAGTCAGTAATTCTGAGTTGTTACCGGGATGGTTTTAAAGTGTAAAGTTAATGTTTAAAAATTCGTTCATGTCATATTTTTAAAGTGTAGCTCGGTGTGATGCATTTGTATATGTCACGTGTCAAACGGGCATTAATATACAATCCGCGGACACTTTTAAAAGAGTATAGAGAGTCACAATTCTGTGGACTATCTTTATTTATTGGCTTACTTTAAAAATAATTAGTATAAAGGGTTATACTGGATGTTAATAGAGAACATGAATGTTATTATGCTCAATTATGGACGGTGTTGTGTCTTTCTAATTTATCATAAAATAAGAAAGATACATGTAAAGCCTAATGCTCCTTTTCTCCTCAAGGGGATGACTCTATTTTATATAGTTGAGCTTATTGGATTTTCCTCTATGTCCTAGGCCCTCCAGCCTTTTTTCTATTCAGCTATGTCTGGGTCATTGGTACAGTATACAAAAATGTTAAAAAATTTATAGTAATTTCTATATTTTTTATACTTACCAATGATCCAGACGGGGATGGCCCTCCCAGGAGTTGGGAACTCATACCTCCCCGCTGAGTACATAGCGCTGACCAGGCACTGCTTGTAAGAATGATATTTGGCGCCAATTTCGAGACCTCCTTGACACTGCGCATGCGCAGTGGAGGTAAAGTATGAAGGACCATTTAGGACATGATTTTTTCGGTTTTAGATGCAAATTTTGGGGATTGGGGGGCAAAATTTGTGTTTGGCCCTAGATTTTTAAGAGTTAGCACCAGCTATGTCTGGGTCATTGGTAAGTATAAAAAATATATAAATTACTATAAATTTTTTAACTTTCTAACCCGACAGGCAGATTTGAACCAAATTTGATATGAGGGCTTATTGGGTCATAAGTACCTAATTTATGCCCCAATTTTTTTTTTTTGTCGGCCCTGGGAACCACAGGAACTAAAAATAGAAAAAAATTAAAATGCCCATATCTCCAAAACTACATGGCACTGAGAACTCTTATTTGGTCTGAAGCTTCCTTAGGACCAACAGAATGGAATGGTCAAAAACATTGCTATCGATTTTATCATGGGGTACTTTTTGGGGATTTTTGAAAAAGTGCTGAGTCAGCATTTTTTTAACACTGTGGGTAATGGGAAAAACATTTAAGACTACTTTTCTCAGAAACCACTGCTCCAAAAGCTTTCAAATTTCACATATAACATCTTTGGAAGATTATTTCACATGTTTACTGAAATCAATTCCCTGGATCCATATTTGGGCTCTCTATGGGAGCCCAAATGTTTAAATTAGTGCAGTATGAGGAATATTCTTTAAAATCTTCTTCAGATCGACCAATAAGAATCTTTTGATATTTGGTATGCAGCGTCCTTATGGGGGTGAGATTCAAGTTTGTTCAAGCCAAGTCCCTGGGTTCATATTTAGGCTGAAAATTTGGGGTCCTGGTCCAGACTCAGAAATTTTGGACCAAAATCCGTTAATTAGTTTTTTGGGGTTTTTTTTGCGTTTCGGTCAATTTTAAGACAAAAATTTTTTTTTCTTCTTTCACTGAAAATTTGGGGTCCCGGTGGACCAGAATCCAGAAATTAGTTGCTGACCCGATCTGGAATGCTTGCCAAACAATACTGAATTCATTAAATTCCTAGTTGCATTGTGCAGAAAATATTACTTCTAGAAATTTTGGTACTTGGACATCAGTGTGCAGAGCTGAATTTTAATTTGTCTTTTCAGTATGAGAAGGGTGCAGCCACAGCATACATTGCCAGAAATAATGCTGTGAAAAAACTACAGTTAACTTTGAAAAATTTCAGGTCAGTATTCATTTGGTATTCAAGGTAACAATTGATTTTCTTCAAATTCCTAAAGGGCTCTGCAGTTTATTGGTTTTTGTATATGAATTTAAATTTCCTTTTTTTAGAAACCTTGTAATCTTTGGTGACACAACAAAACCCCCCAAATCACAATTCTAAAAAAATTACAACCCTGTCAATTTACGTTGGCTGTCGGCAGTACTTAGGCAGAAGTCAAAGAAAAACAAATTTTCCTGCTGGAAAAAATAAAAAAATATCACCATAGCTGCTAAGTGAACTTCAGGTTTGGTTTGGGTATTAAAGTATTACCTCAAGCCTTCTCTGTGATTACCGGTAGCATTGTGAATAATTAGTGGTGGTCAAAATAGCATTTTTCAATCGAAAGAGTGATCACAAATGAGAAGTTGTTAGATTCACCCGACCAGCACTGACTGACTTTTGTGGGCTTAGCCCTGCTTCATTCTCATTTGGGGATCCCCAGGTATTCCTTTTGTGATTGTGCTCCAGATGGTTCATTAGAAGCATCTGCAACTCCATAAAATGAATACCTGAAGCTGAAATGCTGATTCAAAACTGCTGAATCAAAATGTATATTTGCCAAGGCACAGTCATTTTACCATATGCAAATTTGTTGAGTTGGCAGGTCTGTCAAAACAGGTCAGATTGAATTTATTCCACTAGAAACAACACAAAGTATTGTACATATACATTTATTGAATTGACTTCTGATAAATTGTTTAACTATATGCCTTCTGAAATGTGATTTCTTCACATATGCATCAGTGCTTGGAGCCTGTGGCATGCATTCATACCTGAACACGCCTCACCCAATCACAAGGAGTGCAAAAATGAGCACCTCAGCCGTACCAGATCAGATCTATGTACATTGGTGTGATGGCTGATGACTTTGCCAATGTCATCAAATGTCATTATTCATGGCTCCTGATGCATAAAACGCTGAAAAAGTGATCTAAGTTCAGCTGCTAAACCCCTAGTAACTGCCCCCACCCCAGTCACCCATATACACAATGTTCAGCCATTCTCACACTGGAACAGCCAGTTACCCACCACTTGAAGTACCTGATTAGATAAGATGAATCTACAAAAAATGTTCATTCTCGTCATTCTTCATCACCTTATTCACCCAGCAGTCCTATGCCAGTAAGTCCCCACTGAACATGATTGTCTACTAACCAATAGGGTGATTGACATAACTTTAAAAAAAATATCAATTAAATGTGACTTCAACAACTTGGCACCAAGGCTGGTTGTATTTATGAAGGGATTTCATTGTAACTTGGTAGAATGACTCGTTTTGGAATAATTTTACTGTAACTTTGTAACTTTGGTTGACATACATGAACTGTTAGGGCCACATTAACCCAAGCCTTAATTCTTTAGTACAGTCTACACCAAAAAATTATTCTTATTGAAAACCTAGCATATGGGGAACAGAAATTAACATATTCTTAGTTATCACAATTCTTGTCATATTTCATAATCCTTTCATAAACATTGAACATTATCCTTTTCATCAAACAACACACAGTTAAGTTAAGCTACAGTGCCATTGACACTTTAAATTACACCTCTATGGATTTGAGAATTAATGGACTGATGGATCTGACAAGAATATTTCATATACATGTATTTTAGTGTTAATCTTTTATGGGCATAGATTGTTTAAAATTTGTCATCTTAACCCTTTACCCAACGAATTGCCCACATCCGCCCACGTAATATGCAAATACAGCTGCTGAAAAAAATATTATTTTTCGAAAAATTTCAACAAAACCATATCATGTGACCCCTCTTTGGAGCGAGCTCGTTGAGCACGTTCCAAAGAGGGATCACATGATATGGTTTTGTTGAAATTTTTTTTTAAATTTAAAAAAATGATATTTAAAATAATGAATTTTGAAATCGTCTGCATTGGGTAAAGGGTTAACTGTTCTGAGGAATAGTGATTACCAAATCAAAATGGGTAGGGAACCAAACGGCTGTATCACTTAATTTCTGTATCACTAACTCTTTATTCATCTTATTTCAGACGTCTTTGTATTCTGAAAGGAATATACCCAGTGGAACCAAAGCACAAAAAGAAAGTTGGAAAGGGCAGTACTCTTCCGAAAACCTACTATCATATGAAAGATATTCGTTTCTTGGCTCAAGAGCCTGTTGTTACCAAATTTAGAGAGTTTAAGGTACTGAAATTTTCTATAATGATACTGTGGCCCCCACTTAATTGGAGATTTCTTAGTGGAATAACCATCATGTTACGATGTGTAATAACAATAATGGCAACAGAAAGAAATCTGAGAATCAACAATATTAACTCCAATTTAACTATTCTAAAATTTCATAAAAAAATAACATGAAAGGAAAATGGTACAGAATCGTTTACACTGTGTGGTCTTCAGAAAAATAAAAATAGAAATAATTATTAGTCCAAAATAAAGTTCAGTAGAATTTGGTAATCCAGTGATGAAGAATCTTTCCAGGAGGTATTGTTATATCCAAGAATATGTCTGCAGAAACAGTATCCAATAAAATGAATGTTTCATTCAAAATTTCAGCAGTCACCAATAAATTCCAGTAGAGCACTGAGCAAAATTCAAATGGAATTAACATCCAACAAGTATTTGCTCCTCAAGTAGTTTGAAATTATTCGATTAAGTTCTGATTGACAGAATTAAGTCATCTCATTAAGTTTCTAGATGATTCTGTCAAATTTCAAGTGAACAAGTGTGAGTCAAATAAACAATTAGTGAGTAAAAATAGACCCAGGCCTAAAAAAGTTAAAATTTTGTTTCTCCTTGCATGGTCTTTTTGGCTGCAGCATGCTCTCTTTTTATAACCAATGCACACTTAGAAAAATAAAAATTAAATGGTTTACATCAGATATTTTACCCAAGTTAATAAAATTGATAAATTTATCCCTTAAGTGCAACTTGCATTGCAAAGCCTTCTTGCATTGAAGGAACGAAGTACACACCACCCATGCTATTCTGTAGATTATGAGGCCTAAAGCATAAAACAAACCAAGGACATGAACTTTTGATGGCAAAGAAAATTGTTACAAAAAGAAAAAATAAAATAAAAAACTGCACACCCTCATACAAATTTTACAAAAAATGTCCTGAGAAACAGAAGCTCTACTTTGTGGGGCTTAAGAGTTTTTGTAAATATGTTGATAGGTACATTCAAAGATCACTCAGTGCAAATAAGTGATCACACAATCCAAGGTCTGCTTATTCTAAATAAAAAAATCATTTTAGAAAATATTACTTGTTTACAATAGCACATATAATTATTTACCAAAGACATACATGTATCAATTTTGATATTATAGAAGGGGTGGGACGGGGAAAGAATATTGCTTATAACTTCCAAACACCAAACTATATACCATACTTTTAGTTCAAATGACACCTGTTAATTTCATATTATAGACCCACTAATCCAGCAATATAGTAGACCCAAATCAAAAAGTCATTAATTGATAAAGCCATGTATACTTATTCCCATCCTAACTCTAAATGTGACAAACCAGCATGTCCCGACTGCCATCTGTCAGCCATATCCTCTGGTATCTCATCCTCCTTTTCCCAACACTTAATCCTCCAGTACCATCTAGCCCCTACAAATCAAAAATAAAAGATTAGATAACCCTGTTCTGGGAAAGCATTTTGATACACTGATGCGAAAGAGATTTGATATATTTCTTTTTTACGGGAATGGCAGGAAGATAGCCGTTCAGGCTATGTCATATCCATGCTGTATACTGGCCTATGTTCTTGTTTGTTTAAATAAAGATCTGTCTGTCGGTCTGTCTGTCTATGCATCCATCTGTATGCCCATCTATTCCATCCATCCATCCATCCATCCATCCATGTAATCTAATGAAGGATTACTCTTAGAAGGGGCACAGTGGCATTGCGGTAACCGGTTCTCATCAGATCACCGAAGTTAAGGAACATCGAGTCTGGTTAGTCCTTGTATGGGTGACCGTCTGAGCGATCGATTCGGACTCCTGCATTGTGTCCTTGGGCAAGGCACTTTACAGAGATTGTCCACATGGGGGGCACGATTATGCCATGTAGTAAGACATCCTGCACGTCAATGGTGTGCATGTCTTCAACCATCTAACCCTACCTGTATTGCAGTGCGGAGTTATGCTGTTGGGGAGCTGGCAACTGCTCGTCGTTGCTCGGTGGCTCTCTCTAGGTACACTGGTTTCCTCTACCTGTAATACTGTCACCGACACGATGTGACCTTGGCTTTTAAAGTGCCGTTAAACCCAAATAAATCAATAAATTACTCTTAGAACTCCTGAATTCATTATGGGACATAGTAGCAGGTTGAAATTTCGATGTTTTGGCATCAGAGTGCAGAGGGTTAAATGCGTATACTGGATTTAATTTGCCCTCTGGATATCCTCTATTGGCATTTAATATATGACAGAGCCTGCTGGAACTTTTAAAAAGTATCAAATATCTGGCTTTAATTAATTGACCTCTCCTGTTCACTGGAACAGTTGCTTTGTGTTTATTTTGAAATAATTCTGTTTATCTATTTACATGTTCATTAATTTGACCCACTAGCTTACAGATGCACCATTGAGATCGCATAATATTTTAGACTGTAATATGCAGGTCAACCAACCAGGTTGTGTGACTCCCTGATAAGCTAATGAAATTGACAAGAGGGAAAATGAATTATTAATTCAAAAAGCTGAAAAATACGAAATGATTACAAGTGAAGGAAGTGGATCAGGTATATGATAAAGAGTTATATTACTATATGTTTTCTTTATTTATCTCAAGCATTTTATGAGAAGACTCAAGAGAGCTGTCAATAGAAGAGAACCAGATGCAGTTAAACGAATAAAAACCACCAAACCTAAATATAAATTGGATCATATTGTTAAAGAGAGGTAATTTCAATTGTTTAGGTGACCCATCTCATTAGCACATTTTATTTCATCTATTATAAGTATAGAACAGTGTACTGAAACATCATTGTTACTGGCTCAGTCAAAGGAATTACCCCTTGGCAATTGGCCGTATTAAGGTTAATGCTGCAGAAATAGAGAATCCACTGGGTAAAAAATAGAAAAGGGTAGAATTTCATAATAACTGATGGACAGTCTGAAAGCTGACCTGGCAATGACAAGGCCACCTTCACAGGCACAGACTCACACAGATTTGAACTTAAAACTTCCATACTAGATCTGAACATTATTTATTCATACTGGCTATGGAATTAAAAAGCCTGCTATGAATTTATGAAACAACTCTGTCAGAAGACTTCCAGACACAACAGTCAGTGAAAAGTTAGAAGAGATTTCCGACTTCTGCATGTGGGAGAGTCTGTACTCTAGCCAGTGACCCATCTATGTGTCTTTTGGTTGGACAGATTTCCTCCTTGTCCCTGAATGGACAGGCATTGTTTCAAACATGGACTGTAAGGACGTAATTTATTTTTTTCAGTTTAGTACATCCTGGACGTTCCAAACTGAAAAAGCTAAATTACGCCTTTATAGTCCATACTTTGATGAGGCAGATATAAAAGTGAAAAAAAACCTCACTGCATTACATTATTGTAAAACCAATTCATAGAATTGAATATTAAATCCTTGCAATAAATGCATGCGTTTGGAACTTATCTTGAGTTTGTGAATAGGTAAAAACGACAAAAATAACCAACCAATATTGTTCTTTCTAATTTTTTAAGTGAGTGTATGATGGAGAGGCTTCTAGTGTTGGCTACACAAGTGTAAATGGCACTTTTAGAAATCATGATATAGACATGCTCACCATTATGATGGAAACTTTTGGATGGGTTACATTCGATTATCAGCTGAACCCAGGGACCAGTCTAGGCAGAATTTTAGGGAGACTTAATGTCTCCCTCCAGAAAAAATAGGGAGACTGCAGTCAAGTAGGGAGACTTCATAGGAAGGCTGGGAAAATGAAGAATATTTATGTACTACCCCCTGCCGCCCCTTCATATTTTCATGGACCTCCATTAATGCCCAATTAATCCAGGTCAGTTGTCTATGATGCATTCTGTGCCAGGTTAAAAAATCACGAAAGTAATTGTGGATTGAAAAACCCCCATTGCTACCCTCTTCTTCATTACCCCTCCTCTCTTCTTTGTGCCACCCCCCCCACACCCCCAGCACCCTCCTGTTGTTGCCTTTCACCGACGTCTACTAAGCTAATAATTTCCTAAGTCTGAAAGTGTGAACAGGCCTAAATGTAAGATGGTTGCTTGGAAGGTGCTTTTTCAAGATTCTTCATACGCACATTTGTGCCCTGTACAAAGCTTTTCTTGTCATCACTAAAGCTTATATTTTTATACTGTACCAATGACCCAGACTTAGCTGGTGCTAACTCCAACAAAACCAGGGCCAAACACAAATTTTGCCCCCCAATCCCCAAAATTTGCATCCAAAACAAAAAGAAATCATGTCCTAAAGGACCTCCATAGTACGCCTCTACTGCGCATGCGCAGTGACGCAGTCGTCCCGAAATTGGCGCCAATTATCATTCTCCGTTTGGCCCTTCATCAGTCAACATCTCACTGATCTTTGTGCTTGTAAATCTCAGTTTAAAGGATGCCAGACACGTAATTTTTGGAGAAAATGTGATTCTAAGGAGGATAGAAGGAGGAGAGGAAAAAAGAAGTGGCAAAAAATAATCAGGGCTGTACTTAAAATTTTTTGTTGAAATTATGTTAAGTTGCCTATTTTCGAGACATGGGCCTCTTGTTGTCATTCTTGCTAATTGTTGCACTGCTTATTCAGTGTTTCCTCTCCCCTAGCCTTCTAAAGTCCCCCCTTGCAATTCTCCCATGCTTTTGGCATATTTTTGAGAAGTTTCATTTCTAAAATTTCCTGGGAGAGTTGCTTGGTTACAGAATGTTTTCTGTTATTTTCCCCATAGTTACGTTTTCACCCATGGGTGTATAACGTTTGTGTTCTGCATCTTCCATCTGATGTTCTGCAGATTCTCCCCTGGGAGTCTCTGTTTTGCATCAGATAGAGTGTAATTGATGACTGATTCCGGGCCAGTTTTTTCAGTGCCTGGAGTCATGTTTTCTAGTGTGTTTACACTGTTTGTTTTCATTGGCAACAGCCTTTTTTGAGGGGGGCTGTTTGCCTTTGTGGTAGTTTATCTCATTATAAGATACATTTATATTATCCGAAAGTGTCTCATTAATTATTTTATATAAATTTAAAATTTTTGACCACACTTTGCCATCGGATCCATCGGGGCTCAACGTTACTTTTCAGCAACTTGGGCTTCTCTGAAAAAATATTTTTTCAAAATTATTTTGTTTTGCAATTGTTTTTTCATTTATTAATGGATCATGTTATTATGTATCTTTGTGTCAGGGGTTTTTGCGAGTAACTAGGACTTATTGTTGTTCTTTCACAATGAAGGGACATTGTTCAAATTGTAATAGGAAGAAATCTTCCTCTGACTTTCATGATCATTGTATTAATTGTAGTCAGTGTTCTCGCATTAATCCCTGTCCTATATGTGAACATTGGGATGAGAAACATTGGAAACGTGTGTCACGATATGTTGTTTCTGGAGAAAGAGCGATGCCGGCTCTTTCTCCACAAGGTCACTCTACTCTCTCAGTTTCTATTTCAGAGGAACCAGAACAGGGTGATGTTTCCATGTTATCTTCTTCAAGTGTGCGTCCATCGTCACAAATGAATTCAGAGCTAGCGGCAAAAGTGCTCATGGAGATTAGACAAATGTCGTCCGCTAGCTCGCCCGGTGTAGCGTCCATTCACCGAATGGTTCGGCAGCCGGGTTCGTCCGATGCGGTCCAAGAGGAAATTTTGGGTGATGCCAGCACTATAAACATAATAGATGCACACCCAGTGATGGCGGATAGTAAACGAGAACGGAGGAAGCCTTTTAGTCCGGTTCCTAGCTCGTCCAGGTCCAGCCGGGCCGCGAGCGAGAGAGGCCCCTCTCTCGTACAACAACATCTGGGACCAGATGTTGTGGTACAAAATGTGTCTTTAGCGGAGCATACGTCCGTCGCTCGGGACGCTCCGTTGTATAAGCAGTCCGCAGAGACTGTTAAGGCTTCCTCTTCTCGTCGGCGCACACGACCGCACCTTGGCTGCGTGACCTCCGATATTTTGCCAGCTTCGCCGATGAAGGATTCTTCGGCGACCAGGTCACACCATCCGGCAGCCAGGGATTCGAGACCGATGGACTCCGGACGTTCGCATAGGAAAAGTATGCGGGAGCCATCTGATGCGGAGCTGCCCTCGGCGAAGCAGCGAAAGACCGCGCCTCCGCAGGTCTCGACGTCGGACATTCCAGTGCAGATAGCACAGCTTATCGCAGCATCCCAGCAGCCGACAGAAACGGTGTCGGATCGAGAATTATCCGACGGCGCTGGGTCGGTACGCTCCGCCGAAGCATCGGGGGCGGACGACCGGGAACATCGAGAGGTCCGACCGGATGGTGAAAGGGATACGGATGAATTGGAGCTATCCCTTTCGGAACAACATAAAGCTGCCGTGGACTTCATCCGGCACTTTCTCCCTCAAGTTGTTCCGTCGGGCCAGACTGCTGCGCTTCCGGACAAGAGAATTATAGCGTCATTGGACTCTGAATTTTTTGAGCGGTTCAGGGACATCGCTCCCGAGTTTCCGTCGCAGTCCAATAATGTTGCAAGAACATTTGAATTATTGAACGACGCTATATTTAAACTTGCTTCCAGGACGGGGAAAGCAGGTTTCTTGTCCGCAAATACTCTCAACCTGCCTTTCATTAATGCAAGGAATAAATTCGACACGGCAGGACAGGGTATACCGAGAGTTCCTCTGCGTATGGACGACGAGGCGGAAGACTTAGAGCTATCATTACCGTCGTCAGCTTCTATTCCAACCGCGGTGTTGGAAACAGCTATTGCGTCTAACAGAGCCAATTTAGATGCCTTATCTTACGCAGATCACCTTACTAAGGCGTTATCACTGCGCCTTCAAGGGGAAGAGTTTCAGGATATACAATCCTCTTTAAGACTTCTTTCAAGGGCAGTAGCTTATTCCACGTGTAACTCCGCCCTTTCAGTGGCAAATCTGGAGTTGGTTAGACGTGACGCAGCCCTGGCTACATCCACACTAGTGGATTCTAAGGTGAAGAACTCTCTTAGAGTCGCTTCGGTCTCAGGAGAACTTCTCTTTGACGGCAAGCTTTCCGCTATTTATGATAATATTAAAAAGAAAGCTAATGATTCTCTGTTGTTCAGATCCGCTCCTAAAAGGTCGGATACAGCAGACACGAATAAGGCGGGCACTTCTGGGTCTAATGCGCCCAAGAGAGGTTCCTATAGAGGTTCCGGTGCGTCCTCTTGGTCTTATTCGAGAGACCGTCAGGATAGCGACTCTCGTTCGGGACGTCCTTCAGGCCGGGACAATCGGTCGGACGCCCCGAGGTCGACGAGGCGAGGTGCGGGTCGTGGAAGACGTGGTTTCTCCTACCGCAGGCCTCGCAGGTCCAGGAGGTGATGGCTTAAACCTCTATCGCGTTCCGGTTGGCGGAAGGTTGTCGAGTTTTTCACAAGAGTGGGCGTCGATTACGGACGACCCGTGGGTGAGAGGAGTGACTTCGGAAGGTCTAAAGATATCCTTCAAACGAAAGCCTCCATTAACTCGAAGTCCAAAGTGGACTCATCTTCCGTCAAATCCACAGAAAAGAGACGCTCTGTTATCAGGGGTGCAGTCTCTTTTAATGAAGAACGCGGTAGAGGTCGTAGAAAACCAGGAATCGCTGGGATTCTACAGCCATCTGTTTCTGGTTCTGAAACCAGACGGCTCGTTCCGTCCAGTCATAGATTTGAGCTGGATAAACAAGCTGATCGTCGCTCTGAAGTTTTATATGGAGACGATTCGATCGGTCAGAGCGAGTATTCAGGTGAACGATTATGCAACGAGCATAGATCTCAAAGATGCGTACTTTCACGTCATGGTACATCCGACATTCCGAAAGTATCTACGCTTCGCAGTCCTAGGAGTGGTGTATCAGTTCCGGGCCATGTGCTTCGGATTGAATCTAGCACCCTGGGCTTTCACTCGGGTAATGAACTCGGTAATGATCTACTTCCGAGCTCATTCGTCTGCGGTAACGTCGGCCTACCTGGACGACATTCTTCAGAGGTACGGCAACGAGTTAACGCTTCAGAACGATGTTCAGAATCTTCTTCTATTGCTCCGACGTCTCGGTTTCATAGTAAACGAGGAGAAGTCGGATCTGGTGCCGTCCAAGTCATTCACTCATCTGGGAATGAGCTTCGAGACGCACAACAATCTCATTCGTCTGCCGTTAACCAGAGCGAAATTAGTCAGTTGTTACGCTCGCTATTGTCTGAATGCAGACAAAGTCACGGCGAGAGAATTTATGAGACTGATAGGTCTGTGCGGAGCCGCCGCGGATCTCATTCCGATGGGACGGCTACGCACACGTCCTCTTCAAATTTTCCTGACTCAGAATTGGAGTGTGAAAATTCATTCGCTTGATGTAGACGTTCTCTTGTCAGATCAAGTGAAACAAGAGATTCAGACTTGGGCAAACATTCAGTGGTTAACTCAAGGAGTTCCGCTGCAGTTGCCGGATCCGAGTTTTACCATTATGACGGATGCCAGTCAAACAGGTTGGGGTGCATCATTAATCCCAACGGATTCGAGATGCCAGGGTCTTTGGGATCCGCAATTCCTGTGCAAGCACATAAACATCAAGGAAATGATGTCAATTTGGCTTGCGTTACGTCACTGGATGGACATTATTCACGATGCTCATGTCCAAATCCTATCCGACAATACGACAGTAGTGGCGTATATACAGAATCAGGGAGGCACTCATTCAGTTCCGTTGTTCAATCTAACGGAAAGAATCCTTCTGTTTGCGTTGGAACATCACGTTCTTCTTTCGGTCCGTCACATACCGGGTCGTCTGAATGTGCTAGCAGACTCCCTTTCACGAAAGGGTCGCTTGTTGCCGTCGGAGTGGACTCTCAACAAACAAGTATTCAATCAGATTTGCTACCAATGGGAACGGCCAATGATAGACTTATTTGCGACACATCTCAACAATCAGTTGCAGACGTATGTGTCCCCGTGTCCGGATCCAAGAGCATTTGCAGTAGACGCTCTGTCGATCCCTTGGGACGGAATGATAGGATATGCGTATCCTCCAGCGCCGTTAATTCAACAAGTATTGCTAAAGATAAAACAATCTCAATGCAAGATTCTGTTGGTAGCATCTCTGTCGCCACAGAGACCGTGGATAAATCTACTCAGGTGTCTGTTGTGGGACCTACCGCGGAAGCTTCCTCCACGAGAGGATCTTCTTTCGCAGGGGAAATCGCGCCAACTCCATCACAACCCGCAAGGTCTCAACCTTCACGTTTTTCCGTTGTGCGGTCCTTCTTGCATGGCAAGCACTTTACAGGACGAGCAGTGGACGCGATTTCTAACTGTAGGAGGACCTCCTCTTCGCTAAACTATGCGGCTAAGTGGAAGGTTTTCCGTCGTTGGTGTAGGGATCATTCTGTAGATATATTTGATCCCTTTATACCAGACATTGCAAACTTTCTAGTATACTTGTTTGACGAAATCAAACTGCAGCCTGTTACTATAAAGGGTTATAGATCTATGTTATCTGATACCTATGCACATCATGATAGTTTACAAATTGGATCTAATGTCTCTTTATCGAAATTGGTTAGAAACTTTTCGATAAATAGACCCAGAACTCTTAGATTAATTCCTAAGTGGAATTTAGCTTGGGTTCTCCTTAAATTGAAGGAAAAGCCATTTGAACCTCTGGGGACAGTAGATTTCAAATTCTTATCTTATAAGACAGCTTTTCTCTTAGCTTTCTCTTCTGCCAGAAGAGTCAGTGAGCTTCATGCACTATCGGTGGATGATTCTCATTATCGTAGTGTTGGGAACACTATCACCTTCACTACTAATGTGGGTTTTTTAGCTAAGAATCAGGCTCCTAATAAATATCCGGAACCTATTGTTATTAAGGCTCTTCCGTCTTCAGACGGGCGTAGGCCTTTACTCTGTCCTGTTAGAGCACTACGTATCTATAAACAGAGATCTCAGTTCATCAGAAAGGGACGGAAACGTTTCTTTCTGTCTTTGATGCCTAATAGAAAGGACATTTGAGTCCATTCTATTGCTAGATGGATTCAGTTAACTATCCGTACTGCTTATGAAGATTTATCTTCTTCTCAGCAGTCTGTGCTTAAGATTTCTGCTCATGAAGTAAGAGCTCTTTCTACTTCCTGGGCTTATGCTAATAGTGTTGCTATTACAGATTTAATGAAGGCTGCTTATTGGTCTCAGCCATCCACATTTACTAATTTTTATCTCAGAAATATTGAGTCCATTTCTGGAGACCTGCATTGTTTAGGTCCGTTATCTGTTGCTCAGAATGTCGTCCACTAAACAGTTGCAACTATAGTTATGCAGGCTTTCTGTTCCGGCAGTGACTCCGTCCGGCTGCCCTCTTCGCTCTGGGCTATTTGACCCAGGGCAAGGGGAAGGGGGGGGGGGGGCGGGTGTTCCCTTAGGTCACCTGCTTTATAGTGAAAAGCAAGGGAATGCCTCCTCCAAGACAGTATTTCTGAGTCGCTTCCGGGATGGTTTTAAAGTGTAATATTAATGTTTAATTTCATTCATGTCTTATTTTTAAAGTGTAGCTCGGTGTGAAGCATTTGTATATGTCAAGTGTCAAACGGGCTTTAATATACAATACTCGGACACTTTTAAATGATTATAAAGAGTCTCAATTCTCTGGACTACTTTATTTATTGGCTTGCTTTAAAAATAATTAGTATAAGGGTTATACTGGATGTTAATAGAGAACATGAATGTTATTGTGCTCAATTATTAAGGGTAGTGTATCTTTCTAATTTAATATTAAATAAGAAAGATACATGTAAAGCCTAATACTCCTTTTCTCCTTAAGGGGTTACCTCTTTATTATATAATTGAGCTTATTGGATTTTCCTCTATGTCCTAGGCCCTCCAGCCTGTTTACTATTCAGCTAAGTCTGGGTCATTGGTACAGTATAAAAATGTTAAAAAATTTATAGTAATTTATATATTTTTTATACTTACCAATGACCCAGACGGGGATGGCCCTCCCTGAGTTGGGAACTCTTGCCTCCCCGCTGAGTACATAGCGCTGACCAGGCACTGCCAGTAAGAATGATAATTGGCGCCAATTTCGGGACGACTGCGTCACTGCGCATGCGCAGTAGAGGCGTACTATGGAGGTCCTTTAGGACATGATTTCTTTTTGTTTTGGATGCAAATTTTGGGGATTGGGGGGCAAAATTTGTGTTTGGCCCTGGTTTTGTTGGAGTTAGCACCAGCTAAGTCTGGGTCATTGGTAAGTATAAAAAATATATAAATTACTATAAATTTTTTAACTTTCACGTGTTTCAATTCCATTCGTCTTTTTCTGGGAATAGACGGCCCAACAGTTAACAGTCGTCAGTAAAATGAAATGAAAATACAGTGTTAGAAAATACGTCCGTTGTGCATACATTTTCAGCAGAGAATTTTCGGCATCCCAAGCGATGTAACCTACTTTCAAACTGGCTTGTTTTGTTGAGTCGTGTAAGTCAGCTATTTTCGCTTCGACACTTGAAGCTCCAATGTTATTGCATTTTGTCTAAATGTAAGTGTATTAGTGGGACGATGTAGATATAGACAGGTTGTTTTTCAGTGCAACATTGTGAAAAGTAAAAACAACTGACCTTGTTGGGAAAAATGTGGTACCCATGTTGTTAAAATTCTCTGCACAAAACCCACAATCAGGAGTAGGGGTGGTGGGTGGCATTGGATAGATGTTTGCACCCATTTTTAACTTGAGATGATGTGGAAGCAAGGCAATAACAAACTACAGAATAAAATATACAATTGTCACGATATTTCACAAAGTTATAATGAGGAAAATTACATATCTAACAAAAAAATTGGAAATTTATGTTATCAGTTGAATGTTATTTGCTTGTAATTGACATGGGAATTAGTGGTACGCTGATCATCGTATTGATATTTGTATTGGCACAGTAATGGCTTCTTGCTGATATTTTTAGCTCACCTGAGCACAGCTCAAGGGGAGCTTTACTAATCACTTTCCGTCGTCCATCATCCGTTTAGCATTAACTTTACATTATCGACTTCTTTTCACGAACTGCTGGACCAAATTCAGCAACATTTGCTGTGCATGTTCCCTATCATCCGTCAATTCAAGTTTGTTCAAATCAAGTTGACCCGCCCCTTGGTAGGGCCACGCCCAAAAAGTGAGCCTAAATCTTAAAAAATGTTCTTCTCATAAACCAGCAGTAGCAGAGACTTGATATTAGGTGTGCAGCTTCCTTTTGAGGCGTAGACTCAGATTTGTTCAAGAGAAGTTCTAGGGGCTATATTTGTCTTTGTTATGGGAGGGGCAAGAATTTTTGCCCCGCCCAAAATTTCTATTTTCCAAACCGAAAGGCTGATTTGAACCAAATTTGACATGAGGTTTAATTGGGATATAAGTAGTTAATTTATGCCCCCCAAAAATGTTCCCGTCGCCCCATGGGAACCACAGGAGCTAAAAATAAAAAAAAAATTAAAATGCCCATATCTCCAAAACTACACGGCACTGAGAATTTTTATTTGCTCTGAAGCTTCCTTAGGACCAACAGAATGGAATGGTAAAAAAAATTGAGGTCGGTTTTATCATGGGGTACTTTTTTGGGACTTTGAAAAAGTGCTGAGTCAGCATTTTTTAACACTAGGTAATGGGATAAACATTTAAGACTACTTTTCTCCCAAACCACTGCTCCAAAAGCTTTCAAATTTCACATATAACATCTTTGGAAGATTGTTTCACACGTTTATTGAAATCAAATCCCTTGGCCCATATTTGGACCCTCTATGGGAGCCCAAATGTTTAAATTAGTGCAGTATGTGGAATATTCTTTAAAAATCTTCTTTTTCAGATCTACCAATAAGAATCTTTTGATATTTGGTAAGCAGCATGCTTAGGGGGTGAGATTCAAGTTTGTTCAAACCAAGTCCCTGGTTTCATATTTGGGCTCACTGTGGGAGCCCGAAGTATAACTTAGTTCAGAATGAGGAACTTTCTTAAAAAATCTTCTTATTCAGATCCAGCAGTCAGAAAGTTTTGATATTTGGTACGTATCATCCTTAGGGGGGGGAGGGGGGGGGGGGAGATTCAAGTTTGTTCAAGCCATGTCCCTCGGTCCATATTTGGGCTCACTGTGGGAGCTCAAATTGTAACTTAGTTCAAAATGAGGAATTAAAAATCTTCTTCTTCAGATCCAGCAATCGGAATGTTTTGATATTTGGTTTGAGGCATCCTTTGGGGGTGGGGGGGGGGGTGGGGGGGTGGGGGGGGGTCAAGTTTGTTCAAGCGAAATCCCTGGGTTGATATTTGGGATCCCTGTGGGGACCTGAATTATAGCTTCATTCAATATGAGGAATTTTTCTTTAAAAATCTTCTTCAGATTCAGCAGTCGGAATGTTCTGATATTTGGCATGCAGCATCCATAGTTGGGTGAGATTCAAGTTTGTTCAAGCCATGTCCCTAGGTTCATATTTGGGGTCACTGTGGGAGCTTGGATTGTAACTTAGTTCAAAATGAGGAATATTCTTTAAAAATCTTCTTCAGATCTACCAATAAGAATCTTTTGGTATTTGGTATGCAGCATCTTTAGGTGGGTGAGATTCAAGTTTGTTCATGCCAAGTCCCTGGGTTCATATTTAGGCTGAAAATTTGGGGTCCTGTTCCAGACTTAGAAAATTTTGGACCAAAATCCAGAAATTTTTTTGTGTGTTTATTATGCATTTCGGTCAATTTTAAGACAAAATTTTTTTTTTTTTTACACTGAAAATTTGGGTGTCGGGTGGGACTTTTTTTGCACCAAACTCCGGAAATTAGTATTTTTATACTGTACTAATGACCCAGACATAGCTGGTGCTAACTCTTAAAAATCTAGGGCCAAACACAAATTTTGCCCCCCAATCTCCAAAATTTGCATCTAAAACCAAAGAAATCATGTCCTGAATGGCCCTCCATACTTCGCCTCTACTGCGCATGCGCAGTGTCAAGGACGTCCCGAAATTGGCGCCATTAATCATTCTTTGTTTGGCCCTTCATCAGTTAACATCTGACTGATCTTTGTGCTTGTAAATCTCAGTTTAAATGATGCCAGACACATAAATATTAGAGAAATGGTGGTTCTAAGGAGGATATAGAAGAAGGAGAGGAAAAATGAGTGACAGAAAATAATCAGGGCTGTAACTTAAAATTTTTTAATGAAATTGTGTTAAGTTACCTATAACGGCCTGTTGTGGTCATTCTTGCTATAAAGTTACACTGCTTGTTCAGTGTTTTCCTCTCTCCCTTTCCTTTAAGTCCCCTCTTGCTATTCTCCCATGCTTTTGGCATATTTTCTGTAATATTATTACTAAAATTTCTTGGGAGTTTTAGCTGGATAACAGAATGAATTCTGTTCTTTTCCCCATGTTTACGTCTTCACCCTTGGGTGTTTAGGCGTAGTGTTCTGCATCTACCATCTGATGTTCTGTAGTTTCTTCCCTGGAAGTCTCTGTTTTGCATCAGATAGTGTATTATTGGTAACTGATTTCGGGCCAGGGTTATCAGTGCCTGGAGTCATGTTTCTGGTGTTTTTACACTTCTTGTTTACATTGACAACTGCCTCTGTGTGAGGGGGATTTCTTGAAAATAATATCTTGATGTTAGTTTAATCATATCTAGATACATTATTATTATTCGTAAGTGTTGCATTAAATTTTTAAAAATATTTTTAAAATTTTTGTCCACACTTAGGCTTGGGATCCATTGGGGCTCAACGTTACTTTTCAGAAACTTGGGCTTTTCTGAAAAAATATTTTTTCAAAAAATTATTTTGATTTCAATTATTTTTTCTATGTTAATGGATCATGTTATTATGTATTTTGATTTGCAGGGGTTGGTGCGAGTACTAGGACTTTGTTTTCTTTTCACAATGAAAAGATATTGTTCAATTGGATTAAGAGGAAATCTTCCTCTGACTTTCATAATCATTGCATAAATGTAGTCAGTGTACTCGCACTAACTCCTGTTCAGTTTGTGTTATTTTCGATGTCAACATGGGAAGCGCGTGTCCGGTATGTTAGCGGGGAAATGGCCATGCCGGTCCTTTCCCCGCAGGGTCACTCTAGTTTATCAATCTCTATTTCAGACGATCAAGAACAGGGTGATGTATCCGTGATGTCTTCCAAAAGTGTGCCTCCGTCGTCACAATTAATGAAGAGCTAGCGGAAAAGTGCTCATGGAAATACGTCAATTGCCTAAGAGGTCCCTAGTAGGATCGACGGCCTTTGACGTCCACTAGCTCGCCCGGTGTAGCGTCCATTCATTGAATGGTTCGGCAGCCGGGTTCGTCCGTTGCGGTCTAGAAAGGAGTTTTGGGTGATGCGAGCACTATAAAACAACCAAGTGCACACCCAGTGATGGCGGATTAGAGGAGAGAACGGAGGAAGCCTATTAGTCCGGTTCATAGCTCGTCCAGGCCCATCCGGGCTGCGAGTGAGAGAGGCCCTTCTCTCGTACAACAACATCTGGCCCCAGATGTTGTGGTACAAAATGTTTCGCATTCGGAGCATACGTCCGCCGCTCGGGACGCTCCGCTATATAGACAGTCCGGAGAGACTGTCAATAAGGCTTCCTCATTCTCATGGCAGCGCACACGACCGCACCTTGGCTACGTGACCTCCGATATCCAATCAACTTCGCCAATCAGAGAATACGCGGCGACCAGGTCACGCCATCCGGTAGCCAGGGACACGAGGCCTGTAGACTCCGGACGTTCGCATAAGAAAAGTATGCAGGAGTCAACGTACACGGAGCTTCCAGCGGCAAAGCATCGTAAGACCGCTACTGCACAGGCCTCAGTGACGGACGTGCTATCCCGAATAGCACAACTTATCGCAGCATCCCAACAACGACAGTATCTCTGTCGCATCATGTAACATCCGACGACGCTGGGTCGGGACGCTCCGCTGAAGCATCAGGTACGGACGTCCGAAAACTTCATAGGGTCCGACAGGATGGCGAAAGGGATTCGGAGGATTTCGAGCTTTCCCTTTTGGAACAACATAAGCTGCTGTATATGTCATCCAGCTTTATCTTCTAGAGGTTGTTTCGTCGGACCACAATGCTGCGATGCCGGATAAGAGACTGATAGTGTCGGTGGACACAAAAATTTTTGGATCGGTTCAGGGACATCGTCCCTCAGTTCCGACACAGTCCAATAATGTCACAGGAACTTTCGAATTATTGAACGACGCTATTTATATATATATGCTTGCTATTAACAAACAAGTCTGGTTTCTTGTTCGCAAAGTTACTGAGATGTCTTTCAAAAGTGTGCCTGTGTCGTCATAGTTAAATGATGAGCTAGCGGCAATAAGTGCTCATGGAATACGTCAATCGCCTAAGAGGTTCCTAGTAGGATCGACGGCGTTGACATTCGCTAGCTCACCCGGTGTAGCGTCCATTCATCGAATGGTTCTGCAGCTGGGTTTGTCCGTTGCGGTCCAGGAAGGAGATTTGGGTGATGCGAGCACTATAATAGACAATAGTACACACCCAGTGACGACGGATTTGAGGAGAGATCGGAGGAAGCCTGTTAGTCCGGTTCCTAGCTCGTCCAGGTCTGTCCGGGCTGCGAGCGAGAGAAGTCCCTCTCTCGTACAACAACATCTGGGACCGGATGTTGTGGTACAAACGTTTCGCATTCGGAGCATATGTCCGCCGCTCGGGACGCTCCGTTATATAGACAGTCCGAGAGACTGTCAATAATGCTTCCTCATCCTCACGGCAGCGCACACGACCGCAACTTGGCTACGTGGCCTCGAGTATCCTGCCAGCTTCGTCATTCAGTGATTCCACGGCGAACAGGTCACGCCATCCGGTAGCCAAGGGACACGAGGCCTGTATACTCCAGTCGCTCGCATAATAGAAGTATACACGGGGTAACGAACACGGAGCTTCCAGTGGCAAAGCATCGTAAGACCGCTTCTCTACAGGCCTCAGTGACGGACGTGCTATCCAAAATAGCACAGCTTATCCCAGCAAACGACAGAATCTCTGTCGGATGAGGAATAATCCGACGACGCTGGGTGGGTTCGCTCCGCTGATGCATCAGGTACGGACGACTGAACACTTCATAGGGTCTGACAGGATGGCGAAAGGGATTCGGACGATTTCGAGCTTTCCCTTTCGGAACAACAGAAGATGCCATACATTTCTTCCGGCATTATCTTCCAGAGGTTGTTCCGTCGGACTAGAATGCTGTGATGCTGGATAAGAGACTAATAGCGTCATTGGACACAGAGTTTTTGATCGGTTCTGGGACATCGTCCCTGAGTTGCCGACACAGTCCAATAATGTCCCTAGAACTTTCAAATTATTGAACGACGCTATATATATATAAGCTTGCTACCAAAACACACTAGTCTAGTTTCTTGTCCGTAAATGCTCTAATCTGCCTTTCATCAATTCTAGGAATAGTTTGAAATGGCAGGACAGGGCATACTGAGAGTTCCTCTGCGTCTAGACGACGAGGCTGAAGACTGGGTATTGTCTTTTTCGCCGTCTATGTCAATTCCAACCACGACGTTGGAAACGACAATGATGTCTAATAGACTTAACTTAGACGCTTTATCATATGTAGACCACCTTACTGAGGCGTTATCATTACGTCTTCAAGAGAAAGAATTCCAGGATATGATTCTTAATGAGATTTCTTTCAAGGGCAGTAGCTCTCCACGTATAACTCCGCCCTTCAGTGGCAACCTGGAGTTGGTTAGACGTGACGCAGCCCTAGCTACATCCATGCGCGTGGATAGTAAGGTGAAGAACTCTCTCAGAGTCGCTTCGGTCTCGGAGAAGCTTCTCTTCGACGGCAACCTTTCAGCAATCTATGAATTGCTCGATATACACGTTCTCTTGTCAATCAAGTGTAACAAGAGATTCAGACTTGGGCAAACATTCGGTGGTTGACTCCGAGAGTTCCACTGTAGTTGCCGGATCCGAGTTTTTCGATTATGACGGATGCCAGTCAAACAGGTTGGGGCACAATATTGATCCCAACAGATTCGAAGTGCCAGGGTCTTTGGGTTCCGCAGTTTTTAGGCAAGCACTTAACTTCCAAGAAATGATATTATTTTGGCTTGCACTACGTCATTGGATGAACATTATTCAGAAACGCATGTCCAAATCCTGTCCGATAATATGACAGTAGTTGCGTATATCCGGAACCAGGGAAGCACTCATTCGGTTCCGTTTTTGAATTTAACGGAAAGAATCCTTCTGTTTGTTATAGAACACCAAGTTCTGTTTCGGTCCGTCATATTCTGGGTCGTCGGATTGTATTAGCAGACTCCCTTTCACGTAAGGGTCGATTGTTGCCGTCAGAATGGACTCTCAACAAACAGGTATTCAATCAGATTTGCTACCAATGGGAGCGCCCAGTGATAAATTTATTTGCGACACAACTCACCAATCAATTGCAGACGTATGTGTCACCGTGTCCGGATCCCCGAGCATATGTAGTTTACGCTCTATCGATCTAGTAGGACAGGATGATAATATATGCGTATCCTCCAGCACTGTTGATTCAGCAAGTATTGCTAGGATAATACATTCGCAATACAATTCTGTTGGTAGCATCTCTGTCTCCACAGAGACCGTGGATAAATTTACTTAGGTGTCTGCTGTGGGATTTACCACGAAAACTTCCTCCACGAGAGGATCTTTTTTCGCTGGGGAAATCGTGTCAACTTCATCACAACCCGCAAGGTCTCAACCTTCACGTATTCCGTTGTGCAGTCCTTCTTGCATGGCAAGCTTTGTACAAGACGAACAGTGGACGCGATTTCTAACTGTAGGAGGACCTCCTCTTCGCTATACTATGCGGCTAATGTGGAGGGTCTTCCGTCGTTGGTGTAGGGATTTTTATGTTAATATTTTTGATCCCTCCATACCAGACATTGCAAACTTTCTAGTATACTTGTTTGACGAGATCAACTGCAGCCAGTTACTATTAAAGGTTATAGGTCTATGTTATCTGATATCTATGCACACCATGATAGTTTACAATTGAGCCTAATGTCTCTTTATCTAAGTTAGTTTGAAACTTTTCGATAAATAGACCTAGAATCCTTAGATTAATTCCTATACAGAATTTAGCTTGGGTTCTTATTAAACTAAAGCAACCATTTGAACCTCTTGAGACAGTAGTTTCAAATTCTGGCCTTTTAAGACAGCAATTCTCTTAGTCTTCTCTTCTGCTGACGAGTCAGTGAGCTTCATGCCCTATCGGTGGACGTTTCTCACTTTCGTAGTATCGGAAACTCTATTACCTTTACTACTAATGTTGGATTTTTGGTTAAGAATCAGGCTCCTAATAAATATCCGGAACCTATTGTTTTTAAGGTCCTTCCGTCTTCGAACGGGCATAGGCCTTTACTCTGTCCGGCTAGACCTTTATGTATTTATTAACAGATCTCAGTTTATCAGTAAGGACGTAAAGCTTCTTCTGGCTCTGATGCCTAATAGAAAGGTCATTACGGTCCATTCTATTGCTAAATGCATTCAATTAACTATCGGTACTGCTTAGGATAATCTATCCTTAACTCAGCAGTCTGTGCTTAAGATTTTGGCTCATGAAGTAAGAGCTCTTCTACATCTTGGTCTTACGTAAATAGTGTTGCTATTATAGATTTAAAGAAGGCTGCATATTGGTCTCAGCCATCCACATTCACACATTTTTATCTCAGAAATATCGAGTCCATTTCTGGAGGCCTGCATTGTTTAGGTCCATTATCGGCTGCTCAGAATGTCGATCACTTAACAGTTGCAACTATAGCTATGTAGGCTTTATGTTCCGGCAGTGACTCCGTCCTGCTGCCCTCTTCGCTCTGGTCTATTTGACCCAGGGCAAGGGAAAGGGGGGGGGGGGGTGAGAGTGTTCCCTTGGGTCACCTGTTTTATTATGAAAACAAGGGGATACCTCCTCTGGAGTCAGTAATTCTGAGCTGTTACTGGGATGGTTTTAAAGTGAAAAGTTATGTTTTAAAAATTCTTTCATGTCATAGTTTTAAAGTATAGCATTTGAATAGGTCATGTGTCAAACAGGCGTTATTATACTATCCTCGGACACTTTTAAAAGAGTATAAAGAGTCTCAATTCTCTGGACTAACTTTATTTATTGGCTTACTTTAAAAATAATTAGTATAAGAATTATACTGGGTGTTAATAGAGAATATGGATGTTATGATGCTCAATTATAGAAGGTATTGTGTCTTTCTAATTTATCATAAATAAGAAAGATACATGTAAAGCCTAATACTCCCCTTTTCTCCTCGAGGGGATGACTCTATTTTATATTGTTGAGCTTATTGGATTTTCCTCTATGTCCTGGGCCCTCCAGCCTTTTTACTATTCAGCTATGTCTGGGTCATTGGTACAGTATAGAAATGTTAAAAAATTTATAGTAATTTATATATTTTTTATACTTACCAATGACCCAGACGGGGATGGCCCTCCCAGGAGTTGGGAACTCATACCTCCCCGCTGAGGACATAGCGCTTACCAGGCACTGATTGTAAGAATGATTAATGGTGCCAATTTCGGGACGTCCTTGACACTGCGCATGCGCAGTAGAGGCGAAGTATGGAGGGCCATTCAGGACATGATTTCTTTGGTTTTAGATGCAAATTTTGGGGATTGGGGGGCAAAATTTGTGTTTGGCCCTAGATTTTTAAGAGTTAGCACCAGCTATGTCTGGGTCATTGGTAAGTATAAAAAATATATAAATTACTATAATTTTTTTAACTTATTGGTTTTTTATGCATTTTGGTAAATTTTAAGAAGAAAAAAAAAATTTTAGGCTGAAAATATTTTGTTTGGGACTTCGAAAATTTCCGAACAAAAAAAATCTGTTTTTTATGCGTTTATCGCAATTTTGGGACATAAAAGTGCAGGAACTGAAAATAGAAGGAAAATCCTGTGTATTTTGTGGGCACAAATGCTTCATCTAGTTGGTATATGCTTTTCTTAGGAGGGATGCAGCTTATTCAAGTCAAATCCCTGGTTTGATATTTAGACTACCATGTCAGGTGAGCGCCCTCAGGCCCCCTGGGGCCTCTTGTTTTCCGATAACTTCACACATGGTTGCAGGTTCTAGTATCTTGATTATATGCAATTTCACTCCACAAAAAAGCTTGGAGTGAACGAAGCTGACTTCATAAAATAATATTAAATGATGTCTTTCACATCGTCACAGCTGATACATGATTCCAGAAAATCAAATGCATGTACGAGGGAGGCCCTGGGGCCTCTTGTCTTAAAATACATTCACAAATTAATTTGTTTAAGCTGTCCAGCAGCCATAGTTCGATAAGAGTAAGTGAATGATTCATCAGATATTTTGGGTGAATGGGTTTGTGTCACTATTTAAAGAGATTTTCTTAATAGTCTATGGGGTTGGATTATGGGACATATTGCCAGGCCTGAAAATAAGCAGTCTGACATTTGCAGAATGAGGTCCCCAGAGGGTGAATTTGATGATACTATCCCATACAGAGGGCCAATTTATCCTCTGGGTACCTCTTTCTGTTTAGTTTTGAGACCTGATTCAGATTGATGTTCACAGAGGGTAAATTTAGTGATGCTACCCTGCTGTGCAGGGTAGCATCACTAAATTCACCCTCTGGGGACCTCATTTTGCAGATGACAATCTGCGCATGTACTGGCTACCTATTCCCAATTCCCCAACCCGCAATGAACATTGAGCAGTCGTGATGACAAATAATTTTCCAGGAAAGTATACAATAGCTGCTGAAGAAATGACTTCAAAAATTCTCAAACCTTTTCAATTTCTTCCCAATCTCAGTTTATTGCCCAGCTGATGGAGAAGGCCTTTAACCCTTTACCCAATGCGGACGATAACAAAATTTATTATTTTAAATATCATTTTTTCAAATTTTTCAATTTCAACAAAACCATATCATGTGACCCCTAGTTGGAACGAGCTCGTTCCAACGAGGGATCACATGATATAGTTTTGTTGAAATTTTTTGAAAAATAATATTTTTTTCAACTGCTGAATTTGCATATTACAGCAGCGGTTGTGGTCGATTCGTTAGGTAAAGGGTTAAATCTTTCCAAATTTATAGCGATACCTGATAATAAATAATTTAATAATAAATAATTTGTAAGTCTAAAATCCACAAAAGTGCTCTTTGGCTTTACAGAAACTAATGGAATGCCCGTTGGAAGAAATGTGTTTTCATGCTTTTCTTGAATGAATTTAAGGTACTGATAGTTTTTATATGTTTTGAGAGTGAGTTCCACACAGTGGGGGCAGCCACAGAGAATGCTCTATCACCTGCGGTCTTCAGTCTTGCCCTTGGCTGTGAGAGCAAAGTTTCATTAACGGACCTTAAAGCTTGGGCTGGTTCATACCGATTTACAAGCTCAGTGAGGTAGGGTGGTGCGAGGCCGTGAAGACTCTTAAAAACCAGCAGACACAGTTTATATTCGATTCTCCGGCATACTGGCAGCCAGTGCAATTCCTTAAGGATAGGTGTTATGTGGCAAGTTTTTCTATTTCTAGTGACTGCTCGAGCTGCACAGTTCTGTATATGCTGCAATTTTATAATGTGAGCATTTGTTGATCCAGAGAGCAGGGAGTTGCAGTAGTCGAGCCGAGTTGTCACAAAGGCATGTACGAGTTGTTCAGCTGTTTTGTTGTCTATTAAGTTCCTAATTTTGCTGATGTTTCTCAGATGAAAATATGCCACCTGGCAGATGTGTCTGACATGGCTGTCAAGTGATAGGTTTTCATCGAAGAAAAAGCCGAGGTTACGAACGGACTTGGTTGAGGAAATGCACACATCCTGGATGTGTAAATCAAGTTTGGGCAATTTAGACAATTGCTGTTGAGTTCCAAAAAAGATAATTTCAGTTTTGTCGTGGTTTAATTTCAAGAAATTAGCAGTCATCCAAGATTTTATTTCCAGAATGCACTGTTTTAATTTCTGCACGGAACAGGCAGCGCTATCTTTATAGAAATGGATGTATAGCTGTGTGTCATCAGCATAACAATGAAACTTAAGCCCATGCTTTCTTATAATGTCACCCAGTGGAAGGACATATATGGTATACAGAATCGGTCCAAGAACTGATCCCTGAGGAACACCGCATGAGAGTGGGAGTTTTCGGAGCGCTCGCCCTCAATTACAACATATTGTGTACGATCTTGTAAATAGGAGCGGAACCACTGAAGTACAGTGCCTTTAACACCAATCCTATTTTCTAGACGCATTATGAGGGTCGTATGGTCGATCGTGTCAAACGCAGCACTGAGATCCAGAAGCACGAGACACGATAGCAACTGTTCATCCATTGCCAACAGTAAATCATTTTGGACTCTCACGAGCGCAGTTTCGGTGCTACAACATGGTTTGTAAGCTTACTGAAATGCTTCGGACAGACTGTTAGATTCTAAGTGAGATCGAAGCTGAACAGCTACAACCCTCTCCACAGCCTTTGACAAGAAAGAAAGATTGGAGACAGGGCGGCAGTTCTTCAGACTGTCAGGGTCGAGTGACTGCTTTTTGATTAATGGTGTTACTAGCGCTTGTTTCATTCCATCTGGAAAAGTGCCTGTTGAGAGTGAGGCATTAACAATTTGCACAAGGGCTTGGATGAGATTTGGAAGACAAGCTCTGAATAATCATGTGGGTAATGTGTCAAGTGCTCATTGTTTGGGGGGAGATTGTTTGATCATATATGATAATGACTTGGCATCTACTGGTGTGAAGGAATGAAACGATACGTCTTCACAGCATGTGTCTGGTGCATTAACCTTGTTTTGCTCAAAACCTAGACTAGACCGTATTTTTTCGATTTCGTTAACAAAAAATTCAGAGAAGTTGTTAGCGAGTGTTGTCTTAGATGTATGGTTTGGCAAAACCGTCTTTTTCTTATGATGGAGCAGACTTTCAATTATTTTTGTTAACATGTGTGGTCGTTGGGAATTATCAGCGACCAGATCAGCAATGTATTGCTGTTTGGCCAAATATAGAAATGCTCTCAAATTAGAGGGTATAATTTGGTTTGTTTTTTTAACCCTTTTTGTCCAAATTCATAAAGAAGTAATTTAATAGATATTCTCTGGCATAAATCCAGCCCTCAGAAACCAGAAATACAGAAATTTTAACAGTCAGTATAGAAAAAAACATTTCCATAAGGATGACTTAGTGAGTGTTCAATGTCCCCAAAATTCGATGAATCTGAAGGCTTTCTTATGTCCCTTCCAGAGATGAAAGTTTTCCAGAATTTGACGGAATTCCAGAATTTCCAGGTCATTTTATTGTGTTCCGAATTTTACTTTTTTATCCAACCAAAAGTCTGCTTTTTTCTTATAGTCAACAAATTTGTTTCTGCACTAAATGCTGATTGGACAGTCATTTTCAAGTGTGAGAGTTCAACCAGTGAAATTTCTTGTTTCTTGAATGTATTCGCTGTTCAATGAAGACCCAGCTTTTCACCGCGCTGGAAAAGTGAAGTGTCTTTGGGGTGCAAACGAAATCAACTATGGAAATGATGGCAAAAACAGCATTAAAACAACATGTGGAAACGAAAGTACATATCAGAAAACCTTCCGACATAATTCAAATCAATCACTGCCATCAACATTTTTTAGTTTCAGGTAAATAAATGTCTGAATCAATCTCAGGGCATTTACAACTCTAGAGCGGCACCTGGACCCCGACCTGTGTTAGTTGTGCTTGTCTCAGTTTACTCGGCGATTTACACTTTGCGGGATTTTTTACATCTACCACTTTCATCTCTTGTCCCTTCCCAAAGTAGACAAGATTGGAAGTTCATTTGTGACAAGTTATTTCTTTTACGTAACTGTTAGAGTGCTGGGAGCCCATATTTGGGCTTAATTTTGAAGTGCAATTTAAAGGCTTCATATTCTGTGGATATGCTTCATATTATCTTCGAAGTGATATTATTTTATCTGTGAGGATTTGCCTTGTAACATTTTATGGGAGAGTGTCTATTGTAACAAGGCAAAGACCCACAAAGAAATTTTCAGGACCAAAAATAAGGTATCACTCTACTAGTTAACCCTTTACCCAATGAATCGGCTGCATCAGCCCGCGTAATATGCAAATTCAGAAGTTGAAAAAATATAATTTTTCAAAAAATTTCAACAAAACCATATCATGTGACCCCTCATTGGAATGAGCTCATTCCAACAAGGGGTCACATGATATGGTTTTGTTGAAATTTTTTGAAAAATTTGAAAAAATGATACTTAAAATAATAAATTTTGATATCGTCTGTGTTGGGTAAAGGGTTAAACTCAATGTGCTTCAGTAGAATGATTTGTCTGTGCATTTAAGAGGTTAAGGGTTCATTCATTTCTCACACTTTTCTCATTTTTCTCTCTAGGTATCCATCTTTTATTGATGCTGTTAGAGATCTTGAAGACTGTTTATCAATGTGTTTTTTATTTTCAACATTTCCTAGAACCTCTAAAAGTGGTAATCAGCTTGTCCATTTATGTAGAAAACTCACAGGTATTATTGCTTAAATTAACCTGATAGCCATCTCATCATATTTCATGTTTGTTACATTGGAAGGTTGTGTGGACTTTAACTGGTTGTGTTCTGGAAACCACTATCATGTCTTTATTGTAAAGTGCTGAAAGCCACTGTAGTGGTTTTACACTGTACGCATTAGCTTCTTTGCTCAGCAGTAGAAAAAAAAAAACTTTTTAAATAAAATTGTTTTGTTGCTGTTTATCGGAGAGGGTCAACAGGCACTCTCCAATAAACAGTAATGAAACATTTTTGAAGAATGTCGCTAAACTAAGGCTCCCCACGTTGGTAGCATGGTATCTTTAAAAAAAAATACTCATGTTACAAATACCTTTGAAAAATAATGTAGCTTTCTACCAGTTAAAGCATATATTATGATTGAATGATTTGAACTAGGGTCCTGCAAATATTCGATATTCAAAAAACAAAATGATTTGAAATGCACATTGAGTCAACTTCAGAGAGCCAAATATGGAATTTTTGAATGTGGTTATCGACAGCAGTGCATAAAATGACCCTGGTGGATCCTTCTGATGGCTGCTACTGTACCGGAGACAAAATTTTGTTCAAGTAGATGAATTGTGTCTGGATCACATGGTTCATATGTTGGCATGGCCCAGTAGTGATGGCATGGTCCAGTTGAGAGGTGTTGTTCTTGTCTGTAACAGGTGTGGTAGATAATAATTTGTCCCAAATTGTTCCACAGACCATGTTTTCCACACAATCATTGTCATTCAAAATTCTGTACTGTGGCACGTAGTAACCAGTGTGATAAAATCATGTATTAACCCTTAGGGGCCTAATTCCGATTTTGATAACTTTTTACTGCAAAGGAACATGTGCCCCCAACATACATTGTTTGGGTAAACTCAAACTTGTTTTCTAAGTATCTTGTCAGTTGTTTCTAGGCAAGTCATGGCTGCCTCTGTAGACAGCCAAGACTTGACAAGAAACAACTGCAAGGCCAGGGAGGTAGACTTTCAAAGTGAAGCGAAAATGTATAAAAATCTCAAACACTCGCAAATCTTGAAAGATGGGTGCTAAATATCACATCTGCAACAATATATTTGGCCCATGATTGAAAACCCATTTTAGACATCACTGCTCTAAGATCAACAGATTCCTTGTTGATTTATTAATAAAAACTAATTTAAGGCAAATTCACCAGAATGTGAAGAAGTTTCTTCAATGTTTTGGATTACCCTTTTACATGAGCCTTATTTTGCGAATGCGTTTACACTCCTGACTCAATTGAGAAGTGCAATTTTTTGCTCTCGTAAAATTTACTGACACGAAGGCCTGCACATTTACAAGTGTCTATGTAAGTGCTTAATATTCCAATACATACATCTGGCAAACACACGTTCACTCATATGATTAAGTGTAATTCTAAACTATTTGATTTTGGGCAGCATATTCAGCCAAAAAAAATCTTTCTTTTTCAATCTTCAGTCGATACAGATAAGTAATTTGAGTTTGAGCTATGATTTTGAAACTCAAATGTGTCAAAACATGATCCAAAGATCTGTTGTGATCAGTGGCATGAAGCAATATGCTGCATGGGCAGAAACTGAAAAATTTGTGATCATCCATATTTGATATTCGGCCTTCATTTGATATTTCTTTCAAGTGAAGATGCTGTATTTGCTGGATCCTAATTTAGGCTACCTAGATCTACGAGAACATGACACTTGAGCTTTTGACTTTTTGCAGGCCTACTTTTTAGTACTTAACAAAATGTGAACCTTTCCCTCAAGGCACAAGTGTGCCAGCAAAATGGGGGGGGGGGGGGACCTGCCTCCTTCCCCTGGTGCTAGAGGTGGGTGGGCAGCACATGCCCTTTATCACCAGAAGAACACTAGTATAAAAGCCTTTACTTTCCAAGAACTGAAACTGAGAAACTCTTTGAGGATTCATTTCCAATGTATTTTACGTGTGCCAATGCAGTAGGGTGAGAGTGAGTGTAACAGTTATAATGCTGGAGTATGGTTGATAATCATCAAATGAAGAAGTTATACAATCGGCAGGGTGATTTCTAAAACTTAATATCATCCCTTGAGAGGAACAAGGTGCCATCTGCAATGCTAAAGCAGATGGCACCTTGTTCCTCTCAAGGGATGTAAAGCATTGCAGATGACAATTTGTTAGGGGATGATATGTATATAATGTTAATACTGTTGAGTAATGAGTATTACATTACAGTTTATGATTCATTGTAAACTCCCAGTCATAACTCATACCCAGACTTGAGTTCCCTTTTGATAACCCTGTCCCCCTTGCCCTCAGATGCTTTTGATGCCATTGGTTTCCCTTCAGCTATGACTATCCATTCAGTACATCCCCATATAATCATTCCTCTGTATGTTCCAGGCATCTGTCCATCCTTCTAAAATTCTTGTTTGCACAACTTCAACATTTGTGGACCAATTCAATAATACTTCTCAAACCTGACCACTTACAAGTGAGCATGGACATATTCCAAACTTTTCAGTATGTAACAATTTTAACCAAGTTAGGCCTAAAAAAGTTAAAAATTTGATTCTCAGGCCATCCCACATAGTCACTTTGGCTGCTGCATACTATTTGTATTATCATTACAAACTTAAAAAAGTAAAAATTAATTGGTTTATATCGCATATTTTACCGAAGTTAATAAAATTTATAAATTCATCCCTTAAATACAACAATGCTCTGTATTGCTTTAGTAGTGTGAAGCCTTGTTGCACTCAAATTACAAAATACACCACTACCCATGTTATTCTAATCTCCCTTCAAACTAAGAAGATTCAATATAGATTTCTGTGTGTGCAACTCATACATTTATGAACCGATTCTGATGAAACTTCTGAGACATGACCACCTAGAAGTGAACATACACTGTCATATTCCTGAATTTTTAAGCTGTGATAATTTTGACCAAGTTACCTAATCAGGAACTTTCATTTACTATAGATATTTTTATATTGTCTCAATGACCCAGACTTAGCTGTTGGTGCTAACTCTTAAATTCTAGGGCCAAACACAAATTTTGCCCCCCCACAATCCCCAAAATTTGCATCAAAATAAAAAAAATAGATGTCCTATGTGGTCCTCCATACTTTTGTCCACTGCAAATGCACAGTGTCCAGGAAGTACCGAAATTGGAACCAAATCCTCATTCTTTGTTTGGCCCTTCAATCAGTAACATCTCACTGATATCTGTGCTAATAATCTCAGTTAAAATGATGCCAGACACAAAATCATGAAAGAAATGGTGGATCTAAGGATGAAATAAGAGGATGAGAGGAAGAAACTGAAGGATGTGTTCAGGGCTGTAACTTATAATTTTTATGCAAAATTATTTCATGTTCCCTAATTTCGGCACATAGGCCTGATGTTTACATTCTTGTTATGAAATTTCCACAGTTTGTTCAGAGTTTCCTCTCTCCCTTTCCTTTATACCCCCCTTGCTATTCTCCCATGCTTTTGGCATAATTTTTAGCTTAACTTGACATAGTCAAGATAAGCTATTGCCATCACACGTGCGGAAGTTTGTTAGTCTGTGAGTCTGTTAGTCTGTGAGTCTGTTCACATTTTCCTTTAGCACCGGCTACACCCCGCAGTTCTTGCCTGATCGTCACGAAATTTCATATGCAGGTTTGGGGTCATGTCTAGACGAGAACGTCCCCTTTTGGTCGTGATCGGGCAACCGGTATGGCTGCCTGAGCCGAAAACCATTAGCACAGTCTACATGTCGTATTTATGAAGGGATTTCATTGTAACTTGGTAGGATGCCTCTGTATAATGCCTAGATGAGAACGTCCCCTTTTGGGCATGATCTATCAACTGTGATGGCTTCCCAAGCCTGAAACCCCAAAACTTTTAGCACAGTCTGCAGGTCATGTTTAATATGGAGGGATTTCATTGTAACTTGGTAGGATGATTCCTTATGATGTCTAGATGAGAATTTCCCCATTTGGGCGTGATCTGCCAAACGTGATGACTGCCCGAGACCAAAACTCGAAAACCTTTAGCACAGTCTACAGGTTATATTTATTGAGGAATTTCATTGTAACTTGGTGGGTTGACTTCATATAATGTCTAGATGAGAAAGTCCCCTTTTGGGCGTGATAGGGTAACTGTGATGGCTACAGGGGCCCGAAGCCCGAAAACCTTTAGCACAGTCTAGAGGTCATATTTATGAAGGGATTTCATTGTAACTTGGTAGGATGACTCCAAATGATGTCTAGATGAGAACATGTCTAGATGAGGAAACCCTTGATGGGTGCCCGAGCCCAAAAACCTTTAGCATAGGCAAAAGGTCATATTTATGGAAGGATTTCATTGTAACCTGTTAGGTTGGCTCCATATAATGCCTAGATGATGGCATCCCTTTTTGGTCGTGATTGGTCAGCTGTGATGGATACAAGTGCCCGAAGCCCGAAAACCTTGAGCACAGTCTACAGGTCATATTTATGAAGGGATTTCATTGTAACTACGTAGGATCACTCCAGATGATGCCCAGATGAGATTGTCCCCTTTGGTTGCGATCATTCAACCATGATGGCTGCCCGAGCCCAAAGCCCGAAAACCTTTAGCACAGTCTACAGGTCATATTTATGAAGGGATTTCATTGTAACTTGGTAGGTTGACTTCATATAATGTCTAGATGAGAACGTCCCCTTTTGGACATGATTGGGCAACTGTGACGGCTAAAGGGGCCCGAAGCCCGAAAACCTTTAGCACAGTCTACAGGTCACATTTATGAAGGGATTTCATTGTAACTTGGTAGGATGACTCCATATAATGCCTAGATGATGACGTCCCCTTTTGGTCATGGTAGGTCAACTGTGATGGCGACAGGTGCCCGAAGCCCGGAAATCTTGAGCACAGTCTACAGGTCATATTTATGAAGGGATTTCATTGTAACTTCGTAGGATCACTCCAGATGATGTCCAGATAAGAATGTCTCCTTTTGGTTGCGATCATTCGACCATGATGGCTACCCGAGCCTAAAGCCCAAAAACCTTTAGCACAGTCTTCAGGTCATATTTATGAAGGGATTTCATTGTAATTTGGTAGGTTGACTTCATATAATGTCTAGATGAGAACAGCCCCTTTTGGACACCATTAGGCAACTGTGATGGCTACAGGGGCCTGAAGCCCGAAAACCTTCAGCACAGTCTACAGGTGATATTTATGAAGGGCTTTCATTGTACCTTGGTAGGATAACTCCAAATAATGTCTAGATGAGAACGTCCCCTTTTGGTCGCAATCATTCAGCCTTGATGGCTGCCCGATCCCAAAACCTTTAGCATAGTCTATAGGTCATATTTATGGAAGGATTTCATTGTAACCCGTAAGCTGATGCCTAGATGATGACATTCCCTTTTGGTCGTAATTGGTCAACTGTGACGGCTTCAGGGGCCCGAAGCCCAAAAACCTTGAGCACAGTCTACAGGTCATATTTATGAAGGGATTTCATTGTAACTTCGTAGGACCACTCCAGATGATGCCCAGATGAGAATGTCCCCTTTTGGTCGCGATCATTCAACCATGATGCCTGCCAGAGCCCAAAGCCCAAAAACCTTTAGCACAGTCCACAGGTCATATTTATGAAGGGATTTCATTGTAACTTGGTAGACTCACTTCATATAATGTCTAGATGAGAACGTCCCCTTTGGATGCAATTGGGAAACTGACGGCTACAGGGGCCCGAAGTCCGAAAACCTTTAGCACAGTCTACAGGCCATCTTTATGAAGGGATTTCAATGTAACTTGATAGGATGACTAGTGTTGGAATAATTTCACTGTAACTTGGTAACTTTCGTTGATATACGTTAACTGTGAGGGCCACATACATTAATTGTGAGGTCATATTAACCCACCCCTCAGCTCTTTAATACAGTGTACACCTCATATTATTTTTATCAAAAACATAGCATACAGGGAACAGAAATGAACATATTCCCAATTATCACAATTCTTGTCTTATTTCATAATCCTTTCATAAACATTGAACATTATCCTTTTCATCAAACACAACACACAAGTTAAGCTACAGTGTCATTGACACTTTCATTGTAATTTTTTTACTGAAATTTCTTGGCAGTTTTGGCTTGGTAACGGAATGCTTATTCTGTTTTTCCCCATGGTTACGTCCTCACCCTAGGGTGGTTAGGCATTTCGGTCATGCATCTACCATCCGATGTACTGCAGTTTCTTCTCAGGAAGCCTCTGTTTTACATCGGATAGTGTTAAAATTGGTTACTGATTTTGGGCCATATTTCAGTGCCTGGAGTCTTGTTTCCAGCTTTTATTCACTTTTGTTTATGTTGACAACGGTTACTTCTGACATTGATTCCTTGTCTTTTTTTAGTTCTACTCATAGCCAGATACATTAATATTGTCCGTAAGTGTAACATTAATTTTTAAACATGTTTTAAAAATTTTTGTTCACTCTTAGGCTTTTTGGGGATCCATTGGGCTCATGATTCCCATTGGGAACTTCTTGAAAATTTAATTTTTTTCTTTTGAATTAATTTTCGAAATGTTTGTAATGGATTATTATTATTATGTATCTTTGTTTTCAAGGGTTGTTGCGAGTACGTTGACTGTTTAATATTTTTTCAAAATGAAAGAATATTGTTCAGTTGTAAATCGAGGAAGTCTTCCTCTGATTCTCATGTTCATTGTATTTGTTGTAGTCTGTGTACTTGCACTAATTCTTGCTCAGTGTGTGCCAATTCAGATGACAAACGTTGGAGACGTGTGTCACGGTATATTGTTAGCGGTGAGAGGTCCATGCCGGTCCTCTCTCCACAGGGTCACTCTAGTTTTTTTAGTCTCTTTTTTCAGAGGAACAAGAACAGGGTGATGATTCCGTGATGTCTTCAAAAGTGTGCTTCCGTCGTCGCAATAATGAGCTAGTGGCAAAGTGCTCAAGATATGCGGCAAGTGCCTAAGAGGTCCCACGTAGGATCGACGGTCACTTGCCGCCCGCTAGCTCATTCACGAAATAGTTGTGATGCCGGGTTCGTCCATTGCGGTCCAGGAGAGGAGAAGGAGTGTTGCGAGCACTATAATCTCGGATCACACACACCCGGCGACGACAGATCGGAGGATGGAGCGGAGGAAGCCAGTCAGTCTGGTAGCTAGCTCGTCCAGGTCTACCCTGACCAGAAGCGAGAGAGGCCCCCTCTCTCTTACAGCAACATCTGGGCCCAGATGTTTTTGTATGTAACGTTCGTTAGGCGGAGCATTTGTCCACTCCTCCTGCTTGGGACGCTCCGTTGCATAGACAGTCCGACGCGGCTTCTCTATTGGCTTCCTCATCCTCACGTCAGCACACACGACCGCACCTTGTGACCGCAGATATCCAGCCTGCTTCGCCAACCAGGGAGTCCACGTCGACCAGGTCACGCCATCTGCTAGCCAAGGACACAAGGCCTTTCCAGTCGGGGCGTTCGCATATGAGAAGTAATGAGGAATTAACGTCCCAGGAGCTTCCAGCAGCTAAATTACGTAAGACCGCGGCTCCACAGGCCTCCGTGACGGACTTGCTATCACTGATAGCTCAATTCATCACAGCATCCCAGCAGCCATCAGAAATTTTTTCTGTAAAGAACTGTCTGAGCAAGATTGGTCGGTTCGCTCCCCTGCAGAGTCAGAAAGGGACGCCAAGATTCTTATGTGGTCCAGGCATGTGGTAAAAGGGAATCAGCGCAGCTGAAATTTTCCCTTTCCGAACAACTTAAGGTGGCATATTTCATCCGGCATCACCTTTTAGAGGTTGTTTCTCCGGACCAAAATGCTGCGTTACCTGATAAGAAACTGAAAGCGTCACTGGACACAGATTTATTCAGCCGGAATAGGGACATTGAGCCTGACTTTCCGACCCAGTCCAGAAATGTCATGGACATTTGTTCTTCTTAATGACGCTATATTCAGGCTAGCCTTTAGACTGGCAAATCAGGTTTCTTATCGTCTCATGCTCTACAGCTGCCTTTCATCAATCATAGAAATAGATTTGAAATGGCAGGACAGGGCGTGCCGATAGTTCCTCTGCGTTTAGACGACCAGGCAGATGACTTGGAATTGTCATTGTCGGCATCTATGCCGATTTATCCAGTACGCTGGTGACGACTATCTTGTCTAACAGAAAAATCAGTTTAGACACATTATCTTCTGCAGATCACCTTACCAGAGTGTTATCATTACGTCTTATTCCGGAGACTGTCAAAGTAGCGACTCAGATAGGGGTCGTAATGCTGGCCGAGATAACAGGTCAGACACCCCTAGGTCGACTGGGCGAGGTGCGGGTCGTGGAGGATGTGGTTTCTCCTCCCGCAACCCTTGCAGGGCCAGGATGTGATGGTCTAAACCTCTATTGCGTTCCAGTGGGCGGAAGGCTGTCGAGATTCTTAACCAATTGGTTGTCAATTACGGACGACCCATGGGTGCAAGGGGTTATTTTCCGAAAGGTCTAAAACTGTCCTTCAAGGAGAAACCTCCGTTAACTCGAAGTCCATGCTGGTCTCAGCTTCCGTTAAACGTTCAGAAGAGAGATTCACTTCTATCAGAGGTTCAATCTCTTCTGGACAAGAATGCTGTAGACATCGTAGAAAACCAGGAATCTCCAGTTTTCTACAGTCACCTGTTCCTGGTTCCAAGACCAGATGGCTTGTTTCGTCCAGTTATAGAACTGAGCTGGATAAACAAGCTGATCGTGACTCCAAAATTTTATATGGAGACCATCCGATCGGTCAGAGCGAGCATTCGAGTGAACTATTATGCTGTGAGCATAGATCTCAAGGATGTGTACTTTCACGTCTAATAAATCCGGCGTTTAGAAAGTACCTTCGTTTCACTGTCCCAGGAGTTGTTTTCAGTTCCGAGCAATGATGCTCTGATCTGAATCTAGTGCTCTGGGCCTTCACTCGAATAATGATCTCGGTAACGATTCATTTCCGAGCTCATTCATCTGTGGTAACATCGGCCTACTTGGACGACATTCTTCAGAGTTATGGCAGCAAGTTAACGCTTCAGAACGGTGTTCGGAGTCTCCTTCAATTGCTCCGACGTCTCAGTTTCATAGTAAACGAAAAGAAGTTGGATCTAGTACTGTCCAAATCATTCACCCACGTGGGAATGAGGTTAGAGACGCACAACAATCTCGTCTGCCTGCCGTTAACCAGAGCGATATTAGTCAGTTGTTACGCTCGCTTTTGTCTTCACTCAGATGTAGTAACAACGAGAGAATTCATGAGACTGACAGGTTTGTGCGGAACCGCTGCGGATCTTATTCCGACGGGGCGGCTATGCACTCGTCCACTCCAGCTATTTTTACTCAGAATTGGAGTGTGAAGGCTCATTCGCTCGAAACGAACATCGTCTTGTCGAATCATGTGAAACATGAGTTTCAGACTTGGGCAGATATTCAGTGGTTAACTCAGGGAGTACCACTGCAACTGCCGGATCCGATTTTTATGATATTGACGGATGCGAGTCAAACAGGTTGGGGCGCAACTTTGAGCCCATCAGATTCAAGGTGCCAGCGTCTTTGGGATCCGCAATTCCTAAACAAGCACATAAACATCAAAAAATGATGTCAATTGGCTTGCGCTACGTCAGTGGATGAACATCATTCAGAATTCACATGTTTAATTTCTGTCCAACAATTCAAAAGTAGTAGCGTATATTCGGAACCAGGGAGGCACTCATTCCTTTCCATTGTTCAATCTAACGGAAAGAATCCTTCTGTTTGTCCTAGAGCATCAAGTTCTTCTATCGGTCCGTCATATTCCGGGTCGTCTGAACGTTCTAGCGGATCCCTTTCTCGGAAAAGCCGTATGTTGCCATCAGAATGGACTCTCAACAAACGAGCATTCAATCAGATTTACTACCTATGGGATCGTTCTATGATAGACTTATTTGCGACGCATCCCAACAATCAGTTGCAGACATATGTGTCGTCATGCCCAAATCCTCGAGCATTTGCAGTAGACACCCTCTCGATCTCTTGGGACGGAATGATAGGATATGCGTATCCTCCAGCTCCGTTGATTCTGCTGATATTGCTAAAATCAAGCAATCTCACTGCAAGATCCTATTGGTAGCATCTCTGTCACCCCAGAGACCATGGATAAATCTACTCAGGTGTCGGTTGTGGGACATTCCGCGGAAGCTTCCTCCACGGGAGGACCTTCTTTCGCAGGGGAAATCGCACACACTGCATCACAACTCGCTAGGTCTCAACCTTCACGTATTTCCGTTGTGCGATCCTTCTTGCATGGCAAGCATTTTGCAAGACGAGCAGTGGCCGTAATTTCTAACTGTAGGAAGACCTCCTCTTAGCTAAATAATGCTGCTAAGTGGAAGGTTTTCTCTTGATGGTGTAGGGATCATTCTGTTGATTTTATGATCCCTCCATTCCAGATATTGCTAATTTTTTGGTCTACTTGTTTGACGAGATCAAACTGCAGCCAAATACTATTAAGTCTATGCTATCGGATACCTATCCTCATCATGATAGCTTACAGATTGGATCTAATGTCTCTTTATCTAAGTTAGCGTAAAACTTTTCGATAAATAGACCAAGAACCCTTAGGTTAGTTCCAAAGTGGAATTTAGCTTGGGTTCTTCTGAAGCTAAAAGAAGCGCCATTTGAACCACTTGATACAGGGGATTTCAAATACTTATCTTATAAGACAGCTTTTCTCTTAGCCTTCTCTTCTGCTAAAAGAGTTAGTGAACTTCATGCACTATCTGTTGATGATTCTCACGATCGTAGTTTTGGTAATACTATTACATTGACTACTAATGTTGGATTTTTGGCTAACAATCAGGCTCCTAATAAGTACCCTGAACCTATTGTTTGGGCTCTTCCGTCTACAGATGGTCATAGGCCTTTGCTTTGTCCAGTCAGAGCTATGTGTATTTACAACGTAGATCTGAGTTTATCAGAAAGGAACGTAAGCGTTTCTTTCTGTCTTTGCTGCCCAATAGAAAGGACATTATTGTCCATTTTATTGCAAGGTGGATTCAATTAACTATCTGTACTTCATCTTCATCTCAGCAGTCTGTGCTTAAGATTTCGGCGCATGAAGTAATAGCGCCGTCTACATCTTGGGCTTATGCTAATAGTGTTGCTATTACCGATTTGCTGAAGGCTGCATATTGGTCTCAGCCTTCCACGTTTACAAATTTTTATCTTAAAAATATTAAGTCCATTTCTGGTGACCTGCATTGTTTAGATCTGTTATCTGTTGCTCAGAATGTCGTCCACTAAACTGTTGCAACTATAGTTATGCAGGCTTTCTGTTCCGGTAGTGACTCTGTCCTGCTGTCCTCTTCGTTCTGGGGTATTTGACCCAGAGCAAGGGGAAGGACAGGGGGGTGGGGGTGGGGGTGGGGGGGGGGATGGTGTTCCCTTATATCACCTGCTTTATAGTGAAAAGCAAGGGAATACCTCCTCTGGAGTCAGTAATTCCGAGCCGGTGCTGGGGTGGTTTTAAAGTGTAAAGCTAATGTCTATCTCATTATGTAATAATTTTAAAGTGTAGCTTGGTGTGAAGCATTTGTATATGTCACGTGTCATACGAGCGCTAATATACAATCCTCGGACACTTTTAAAAGAATATAAAGAGTCTCATTCTCTGGACTATCTTTATTTATTGGCTTTCCTTTAAAAAGATTAGTATAATGGGTTATACTGGATGTTAATAGAGATCATTGATGTTATTGTGCTCAATTACGGAATGGTATTGTGTCTTTCTTTTTTGGTATAAACAAGAAAGATGCATGTAAAGCCTATTCTCCTCTTCTGGAGGGGATAATTCATGTAATTACATGTAATTGTGTCTATTGAATTTCCCTTTATGTCCTAGGCCCTCCAGCCTTTTTTCTATTCAGCTAAGTCTGGGTCATATGGTACAGTATAAAAATGTTAAAAAATTTCTAGTAATTTATATATTTTTTATACTTACCAATGACGGGGATGGCTCTCCCATGAGTTGGGAACTCATACCTCCCCGCTGATTACATAATGCTTACCAGGCACTGGTTGTAAGAATGAGGATTTGTCTCCAGTTTCGGTACTTCCTGGACACTGATGCGCAGTGGACAAAAGTATGGAGGACCACATAGGACCTCTATTTTTTTTTTATTTTGATGCAAATTTTGGGGATTGGGGGGGGGGGGGGCAGAATTTGTGTTTGGCCCTAGAATTTAAGAGTTAGCACCAGCAGCTAAGTCTGGGTCATTGGTAAGTATAAAAAATATATAAATTACTATAAATTTTTTAACTTTCATGTGTACCCATACTATGTATGGTACAAATAATGACGGCATCTGGGGTGGCCATCCGTCGTTCGTCCATCCTTTGTCTGTCTGTCCGTCCTTCTGTCTGGCATCCATATCCATTTCTTTGGCATTCGATAACTTGAAAATTATTGCTTGGATTGTCAAGTTACTTTATATTTGTGTTCAGGTTACTGATGTGCCGAGCTGTTTAGTTTTTGGTATAAATCTGATAATATGATCCTGAGATATTAACGCTTTATCCTTCAAATTGAGAATTCTTTCAATCCCTTTGGCATGAGATAACTCAAAAAATATCAATCCAATTGTCATGTTACTTTATATATATCTTCAGGTTACGGATGTTCCAAGCTGTATAGTTTTTGGTGTAAATCTGTTATTTTGATCCTGAAATATTAACCCTTTATCCTTCAAATTGAAAATTCCTCCAATCCCTTTGGCATTCGATAACTTGAAAAATATTGCTCGGATTGTCAAGTTACTTTATATTTGTGTTCAGGTTACTGATGTGCCGAGCTGTATAGTTTTTGATGTAAATCTGATAATTTGATCCTGAGATATTAATTAGGGCTGTCGCGACTATCATTTTTTGTAATCGACTAATCGTGACCAGTAATCGACGGTTAGTCGATTAATAGTCGCTTCCCATGATTTTTTAGCAAATCATTCTTCTGTTCGTAAAACTCTGAAAATGACAATGGCACCAGTGTGGTCAGACGAAGTGGGGTTGTCGGAACAACAAAATCGGTCCCGACTGAAGCTACATGTAGTCCAATCTTGGACCCACAGTCCGTAATATAATTTTTGGGGTTGGTACGTCCTGTAGGACGTACCAACCCCAAAAATAATATTACTGACTGCGGGTCCAAGTTTGAACTAGATTGAAGCCGATGAATTAAAATGAATTTACCAAAGAATGTTCCTGCATATGTTTCCTTTCTGCAATAAGTTTCTCGAAATTTTGAACATTGAGATCTATGCATTCCCTCGTCAGTTGTTAAAATTGGATCTTAGTCTGAAGTTCCGAACTTTGAGAAGTGATCTGACGTTCTGACTTTCGTCATAATTTTGTCACTTCCGCGCTTTGGGTTTTCCAATGGGTGCATTCGTGTGTACAAGACTAGAAGAAATTCAGAAGAATCTATTCTTCTCGAGTAACTGTGAGTGTTCTTTCTTACACAGTCAGTGACAGTCGTACAGTCTTCCGGATATGAATGTTAACTATGGTTAGATATTTAAAGTTATTCACCTTCATTGATCATTCACCTCACAAAACAATGCAATTTAGCCCCGACGAGTATAAGACGTGTACCACCTTGAAAATGAATGACGATCGACTAAAAATAAAAAACGTCGACTACTTCAATAGTCGACGGTTAGTCGACTAATCGAATAATCGCGACAGCCCTAATATTAATCCTTTATCCTTCAAATTGAAAATTCCTCCAATCCCTTTGGCATTCGATAACTTGAAAAATATTGCTTGGATTGTCAAGTTCCTTTATATTTGTGTTCAGGTTACTGATGTGTCGAGCTGCATAGGTTTTGGTGTAAATCTGTTATTTTGATCCGGAGATATTAACCCTTTATCCTTCAAATTGAAAATTCCTCCAATCCCTTTGGCATTCGATAACTTGAAAAATGTTGCTTGGATTGTCAAGTTACTTTATATTTGTGTTCAGGTTACTGATGTGCCGAGCTGTATATTTTTTGGTGTAAATCTGATAATTTGATCCTGAGATATTAACCCTTTATCCTTCAAATTGAAAATTCCTCCAATCACTTTGGCATGAGATAACTCAAAAAATATCAATCCGATTGTCATGTTACTTCATATATATGTTCAGGTTACTGATGTTCCAAGCTGTATAGTTTTTGGTGTAAATCTGATAATTTGATCCTGTGATATTAACACTTTATCCTTCAAATTGAGAACTCCTCCAATCCATTTCTTCTGCATGCGATAACTCAATAAATATTAATCGGATTATCAGATTACTCTATATATGTATTCAACTGTGCTGAATAGTTTTTTAATGTAAATCTAATAATTTGATCCGGAGATATTAACCCTTTATCCATCAAATTAGGAACTCCTCCAATCCATTTCTATATGCACCCATACCATCTATGGTGTACATAATGTCGGCATCCAGGGTGGTCCTCCGTCATACAGCTTTCTACTAGTTGCGCGTATGGGTACACATCTGACGATTTCATTGGCTTATTTTTATTTGAAATTCTTGGGTGTCCAACTTCTGTGACATTTATGAACTGACTTTTTAGCTCAACTTGACATCAAGTATAAACTATTGGGATGCGTTGCGATTTGTCTGTACATTTGTACGTCCGTTCCTGTGTCCATCCACAATTCCTTTAGCACACCCTACAGGCTGCAGCTCTCACCTGATCAGTTCCAAATGTTATAAGTGGTTTTAGGGCAGTGTCTAGATGGGTGCTTTCCAAATTCCTTGAAAAACGTGGCTGCCATCGGGCATCTTAGATTTGGCATATAAATTGTCAACAATTCCATTAGCACTCCCTACAGGCCGCATCTCTTACCCGATCAGATTCAAATTTCATATGTAGCTTTGTTGTGATGTCTAGATGGAGCTACCAGATTTTTCTGAATTTTGTTGAAAAACATGCCCACCAGCAGCCATCTTGGATATGACACGTAAATTGTCAATAATTCCATTGGCACGGCCTACAGGCTGCATCTCTCACCCGATCAGTTCCAAATTTCATATGTGGCTTTGGGGCAGTGTCTAGGTGGGTGCTATAGAATTCTTCCAAATTTTGTTGGAAAACATGACCACCAGCAGCCACCTTAGATTTGGTATATAAATTGTCAACAATTCCATTCGCACACCCTGCAGGCCACATCTCTTACCCGATCTTTTTCAAATTTCATATGTTGCTTTGTTGTGATGTCTAGTTTGGGGCTATGAAGCTTTTCTGAATTTCGTTGAAAAACATGGCCGCCAACAGCCATCTTGGATTCGGCACATAAATTGTCAACAATTCCAATAGCATACTGTACAGGTCATATTTCTCCCAATCTTTTTCATATTTTATATGTCGCTTTGGCGTCATATCTAGATTGGAGCTTTTAACTGTTTTCTGAATTTTGTTAAAAAACATGGCTGACAGCAGCCATCTTAGATTTGGCACATACATTGTATACCATGCAGGCCACATTTCTCACCCGATCTTTTTCAGATTTCATATGTAGGTTTGGTGTCCTATCTAGATGGGAGCTGTCAAATTTTTCTGAATTTTGTTCAAAAACATGTCCACCACCGGCAACCTTGGATTTGGCATATAAATTGTCAACAATTCCATTATTTTAATATTATCTGCTGCGAAATTGTGAGATAAATATTAAATGTTTAATATTTTTTTGGTGACAATCTTTCTTCATGGTATACAAAGTTCCACTTTCCAGAGGCCCAAGCATTCTGTATCAAATAAATATGACATATGCTGGTAAGCTGATACAAATACTATATTTTGCATTTTTCCTCAGAAATCTCATTATGCCCTGTAGTAGAAGAATTGTATATCAAATGTATTATATTTTGTTCAGCTTAGCTGGGGGCATGGTGATGCTGTGTTCTGAGGCATACTGCACGTCGGTGGTGCACCTGTCTTCAACCAATGCTAACCCTGCTTGTGTGGAGTTAGTATGTTGGGGAGCTGACAGTTGCTCAACATTGCTCAGTGGTTCTCTCCGGGTACTCCGGCTTCCTCCACCCGTAAAACTGTTGTGGTCATGATTAGCCATTGTGCAGAAATATGTGACCTTAAACACCAATAAATAAATAAATAAATAAATATCAGCTTCATTAGCTCTAGCATACAAAATATAAATTAAAGGTGGATAGAGAAATATCCCTGCTATTTATATGTTTTTGATAGCCAGTATGGTTGTAAGTTTATCACGAGTCTTCTTTGTGTGATAAAATAATAAATTTACTTATCTATTTTCAGTTGAATTTATGCATTATGTTATTGCTTCAAACTCACTCCGAAAAGTAAGTACCCGTATTTTAATTTCTATTCCCGAAATGCTGAAAAAATGAAATTGTAGAGTATTAGTGGAAAATGCCTTTATGGTCAAATTGTTTTTCAACAATCTCATTTTGAACTGGTTTGTATATAAGACAGAAAAGAAAAGTCAAAGGCAGAAATAAAACCCCAAGTTACATGACTCTTAGTCACTTAATGAAAATCTTACAAAATTTTTAAAATGGAATCTCAAAAGTAGCATCATAATCACACTGTTTTTAAAGCTCATCTGAAACTTAAGGAGTCACTCAGAGAAGGGAGTTTGGGGAATTATAAGAAATGACAAAATTCATAGTAATTTCTATATTTTTATACTTGCCAATGGCCCAGACATAGCTGGTGCTAACTCTAAAATATCTAGGGCCAAACACAAATTTTGCCCCCCAATCCTCAATATTTGCATGCAAAACTGAAAATTAGAAGTCCTAACTGGTCCTCTATACATTTACCCTCTGCACATGCGCAGATGTCAGGAAGTGACCGGAATTGGCACCAACATCATTCTTTGTAAAAGAGAGTATTACATAATAATTCTGCGGGGAGGTATGAGTGCTCACTCATGGGAATTGGCACCAACATCATTCTTTGTAAAAGAGAGTATTACATAATAATTCAGCGGGGAGGTATGAGTGCCCACTCATGGGAGGGCTCTTCCCGTCTGGGCCATTGGTAAGTATAAAAATATAGAAATTACTATGAATTTGTCAGATTTTTATACAGTATACCAATGGCCCAGACATAGCTGAATCACAAATAGGTGGAGGGCCTAAGACTTATGAAATAATTCCAATCCTGCAATCCATGATGAAGGAACTTAGAATAGTTAGGAATTACATGTATGTCTCTCTATACAGTAATAGAGGAGACATATTCTAAACAAGGAGCCCAATTTAAGTAATTCCTTATTGTAAGTATGAAAACAAGTTTCTAATTTTCCAAGGCTAGTCCGGACTAAGCCCAAAAAATTAGGATGGCGTTTCTGAGAATAAGAGAAAATCTCCCACAAACATACGCCATACAATAACATTTCAGCTGTATGCAGGATATAAATACGGATAAAACAGCATCCTTCAAAGATACACACATTTTAAGCCAGATTATGGGTAAACCTCCCCCCCCCCCCCCCCCCCCCACACACTTTTTTGAAGAAATCTTCAAAGGAAAAAAGGGGAGAGCTTGGAAACAATAAGAGCGGTACCCAAAAACAATATAAATAATCGTCGAACAGGCACTGAGGTATTAATACAAGATTAATAAATGCTGCTTAACGTTACTTCAGAAGTTACGATTATAGCGACAATCCTGTTAATTAATTTTGCACACTAAATAGCATACACTGCAGACGACGTACACAGCTACGTCAAAAGCCGGTAATATATAAAAATATGACATACACATACCGTACCAACTCGTATCGAAGCCCAGGGGGTGCTTGCAGTGGATGAATTGTAAAGTGGGGGGGGGGGGGGGGGGGGGGGGGGGGCTTCGGGCCGAGTAATAGTGCTTGCAAGTCGCATTGGGATGCGTCAGAAATTGGCGATATGAGACAAGTAAGTATCCACTGGGTATGTTACGTTTCTTTGGAAACTGCCTACCAATTTTATAGAATTTGCTTTAAAAATTCTCATAATTATCTTGTACATACGTTTCAGATTTCGAGTTTTAATCCTCAATTTAATGAATAAAACAAACAGAAAACCATGCGGTGTTGTTTTCATTTTTTTTTGTACAGGTTACTCTCGAAGCCAGAAATGGACGTAAGTTTGTCTATCAACACTGCAAACCACCCCCTTGAAAACAGACAAACATAGTCTGTTTAAAAATAGCTGGTTTTTTAAATATGTACATTTATTACAAATAAAACAAAATATAGCTTCACACAAAATCAATAAAAAAAATCTTAATATGAAGACTAGATAAAATTTACACAGTGGAATATGAATAACAAAATAGTTGCCTCCCTTGGCAACATTTCAAAAATTGATTTTACACTGAAAGTCATAACTTCACATGTTGCAGAGCATGATGAAATGATAAATAAGCATGTTTTATTGAACCAATAAGTCATAAATCATATCCCTGTTTATATTGTTATATAATTCTCAAATACCAGAGTTGTAATTATTTTTAATTTTTTAATTACCACTTTCTCATTAATTTTTGGACACCCGTTTTTCACAATGAGTTGTGCACGCTCGAAAGTGGCAGTGTTCTTTCACAATGAGTTGTGCACCGCTCAAAAGTGGCAGTGTTCAATCAGTATCTTTCTGATGATATTCAACCACTGTGAAAACTATATGTTGTGGCCGTGTTTCAGACAATTATTGACAGCAGCCTGCACACTCATTTGAAACAAGTGACAGCTTCCAAAAACGAGGTCGACAAAAAAATAAACAAGTCAGTTTTGCTTGGGATAATTTTTTAATAAAGACTTATTACACTGAACACAGAGATAATGTATTACACAAAAGACGAATTTAACAACACAAAAATCTCAACTCCAAAAAATATTTGGTAAGTACAGTGTTGCAACAAGTCACCTATTTTTGCATTTGATGCCTGTAAATTTGACGTCTCAAACAACTTTCGTCCAATTTGAAACTTGGGGGGTGGGCTTTGACTCGAGTAGGGCACCCTGGTTCACAAATCTGAAAAAGCGTGGGGTGGGCTTCGGCACGAGTATGGGCTTCGATCAGTACGGTATCTAATCAAGCCACACTGAACGATTCCCGAAGACAAAACACACTTCCTACATAATCCATAAGCGGCCACTATACAATAAATTCCAGTAGCAACACTCTCCAACGTGTATAATCCAATATCTATGATCGTAAAAGCATGTGTAAGATGAGTACAAAACAAAATAGATACTTGGATGTAGAGATGTAGGTAGGTATGATTAACAGGCTCCTACACGGACCGCCCCCAAAATAGATTATTATTTCAAAGTCCACCAAATAGAATAAGCGTTAGCCTAATAATAATAATGCGCTCGTGCATATATATTTAGCATGTAATCATCTGAATACCAGTTAAGTGGTTATGCAGCCTGCGAGGTACTCAAGAGTAGCAATTGTGATGATTTATAAATAAACGCTTGTATACAACAAATCAACAAAAATAACAGCGCATTAATTCAGCTAAAAAGCGGATGACCATGAGGTCACCACAGAACACGACATGAATACATAGTATGCCTGTATTAAATTATATGAGGCTTGTGGGAAGAGAACTACGTCTTGCCCGGTAATTGTCTCTAACACACAAGGAAGTGTGTGAGTGTAGGGGGGGGGGGGGGGGGATTCGAAGTCATAACAAAATCTCCTCACTTGATAGGAACCGCAATGGTTCCCTCACGGGGGGAGGGGGGTGGAATTTGAAGTCATAACGAAATCTCCTCACCCGCATTATTTAATTGTACATACAAATATAGAAACCTCAATGGTTCCCTCACGTCTAACCAACTCCATTATGCCACTATGGACAGAGAAGGATGTGAAGAATAAAATTTCTCCTGAAAGAAGACCCTCTCATGGAGAAAGCTTCTGGGGAGCGTCATATAACAAATACTTGAGAATATTGATCCAAGATTTCTGTGACAACAGAGGTGCTACCAGTAGGATTCACAACGAGACTGTTAATCTTAAACATAATCTATTGAATCAAATGAATTGGAGGATATGCATATCCTATTATTCCTCCCCATGAATTTGCAGAGCGTCTATTGCCTGCGCTCAATAATCTGGGCATGGCAACACAAATGATTGTAACTACTTATTCCAGTGCGTCGCAAACTGAACAATCATGGGGTGATCCCACTGGCAGCAAAACTGTACAAATAAATGCATGTTGAGTGCCCATACAAATGAAACAGGCGACCTTTCCACGGAGCGAGTCTGCTTGTTCGTTCAGACGAACCGGTATATGATGGAGAGAGAGATGAATATGAAAATTCTTCTCCGTTAGGTACCGTATTTACTCTATGTATTGGGACACTCTATGATTTGGGACACACATTTTTTCCAGAAAACTATATTTGTTTCCAGTTGGCCCGTCGCTAGTAGCAGATGACACTCATAAAAAAAATTCTTGAGTAACTAAAAATTTTCATTTTTTGCTTCCAAAACATAGCTTATGATCCCTCATTGGAACGAGCGCAATACGCTCGTTCCAATGAGGGATCATAAGCTATGTTTTGGAAGCAAAAAATGAAAATATAAAAAAAAATTGGAAGGCAATTTTCGTATATAGTGATGGAAACCGAATCACACACAACTTTATTCAGCATCAAATCAAGACCAGGCTCTGTTCTTTCCCCATTTTCTAAGAATTGGGACACCTGTGAAAATTATTTTTAGCTGTCCCAATACATAGAGTAAATACGGTATTATAACAAAACTGAATGGGTGCCGCCCTGGTTCCTGATGTACGCTACCAGTATTGAGTTGTCTAACAATATCTGAACAAGTGTGAACGCATTGATGTAGCGCTAACAATACTGACATCATTCTTGATGATTATGTGTTTCTGCAGGAACCGAGGGTCCCAAGACCCCTGCATTTAGAGTCTGTATGACTCAGGGTCGTGCCCCAAACTATTGACTCCTACCCGTCATAATCGTGAAAGCCGGATCTGGCAGTTGCAGCGTTAAAACAATACTGGTCCTGAGCAAATGCATTATCACACTCCAGTTCTGAGTAAGAATAACTGGAGGAGACGTGTGCATAAGTGACCCATCTAAACAAGATGCGTAGCCACTCAGCACAACCCCATTAGCCGCATAAAACTAATTCGTTCTGGATAATAGCAGTCGAACCAGATTGTTGAGACATTACCAAGTTAATATTCGAGTGACAGCGCAGGGCGCTATCTCCAGACCAAAGCTATCCTTAGATCTATGCTTATAGCATAGTCAAACACTCATTTAACCGACTAAATGATAACCATAAATAAACTTTTAGAGCTTTGATAAACTTGTTATCGAGCTCCAGTCTATTATATGTCTGAATGAGCTCTATGGCTTCGGTACGAGTAACAGGTGACTACAGAATCCAAGAGAATTTTGATTCTCGATCACCTCTATTACTTACGTTGTCAAGAGAACCTTTACCTCCGATTGGAGAGACTCTTATGCAAGGATTTGATGGAAGTATTGCCCATCAGACATTAAGTTAGTTGTGGTTCTCTCGGAAGGATAGCCGTAGGGCTTCCGAAACAACACTTCTCGCCTACTGGTCTTCCGTAATAGTTATCTAGATTGATGCTAAACTTGATAACCATCTGTCAACTACTAAGCAATAGAGGTCCTAACCCACACCTGTATCTGCGAGGTTTACAGAAGGAGGAACTATGTCTCATTCGTGAAGAGCCTCAACCCAGCAGTTTAGGGGCGTCTTACCGGTAGTTTCGATCAGACTTAAGCCCTGTATCTGAGTCGCTGTATGACGATCCCTAGAGTAATTATAGGAGCAGGGTTACATATACCCTCACGAGGAGTCCTTAAAGGCAACCTTCTGACTAGGACATCTTCCTTTACTCTTTTCTGCTATTGCGAGTCGATTAGACGTCGACATAAGGAGCAGAGTATTGATGCTTTCTTGCAGCTTGGTCATAAACCAATGACAGCTTGTTGTAAAAAAATTAGTGTCCGGAAAACGGAGCGACTCAAAGAGAGTTTTTCACCTTGTCATCTATTAAGGATTGTCTATTTAACTCTGAATTAGCAACTGTTAAGACAGAGTTATACGTGATAAATATAATAGCCCTGGAAAGGACTAAATGAGGTACGAATGTCCTTCAATTCCTTTCCGTAAAGATGTTGCGTCATAGTTCTTAAAGGTGATCTGCGTAATACATTGAGTCTAAATTCGCTCTGAATGAAGAAATGCTGTCTCAATTGTGACCAAGCGAATAAGGCCAGGGAAAAATAATTAATTTGTTCAGGTAACATGCTGAAAAAAAATAGGGTCAGTCGGTCGGGATTTTTTTTTTTTTTTCACAATTATTTTTTACAATGAATGCCTTTCAAGTGTCTCAGAAATCAACCTGTATATCCCTATATATCCCTCATGTCCTATTTGTTTGGTTATTTTATACGATTTGCATCTGACAGTAAATAAAACTATAAACCATTTTTCTATGCGTTTTCATTTCTTAAATTGAAACCCGTAACGAGACTCCAGAATTCGAAGATCGCGGCTACGTACGATTGTTCCATTGTTTCTTTGTCAGGTCAAGAACGTGATCACACTTTGCGGTCATGTTTTAGGTGTGGAAGATGGAGAGAATTTAGGTGTGAAAATAAAATTCCACGCCCTTTCATAGCCGAACAAACATGTCGGTCAAGCTATATTGCAGTTCTTGGGGAAAATGGGCTATATTGCGAGTCAGGGGAAGAGGGAGGTCACTTGCGTACTGTAAAAAAATGCATGGTTTGACAAACGACCCTGCCAGCGTGCTAGTTGATTCTATATCGGGCCAATGTCGGTGCAACAGAAATCCTGTCATACCGACATCGGTCCAATATGGAATTAAGTAGAATGCTATGTGAGGATATAGTTTATGTTCACATTGGACTCTTTTCGCCGAGTTGTGAGTCGTTTCATCGGGTAACACCATTTATACGCCCGGTTTTGTGTCAATTGGAAAGGATGAATGTTTAGAAACTCCAGACAATTATCCCTCCCAATTGACGCAAAACACAAAGCAGACTACATATAGGCATATGTTGCCCCGATGTGGGCCTTTTATTTCATAAAAACGCAATCCTGATATGTGTGCCTTCCGACAATGCAACATGCTTTCAGCACGACGTCGATTGCCTGGACTGAATCAGTTGATTTAAAGTCGGACGCTATTATATAAATGAGGATGAGTTGGAAACTGTTCTTAAAAATTGCTGTTTCCCTCTGTGTTCGCACTTTTCTGTGTGAATTGCGACAATGCTTGTAGCCGACATTTTGATATAGGCCTAAACACGCGTTCTGAAACTTGTTGCTATGAGCGTCATCGGTCGACGTGCACGCGCCCTTTAACATAAGAAACGTTCCAGGGACAGTCGTACCATGCAAAGTTGGTGCTATTATTTCGTTAGGCGATAGCGATTTCATTATTTTTTCTTTTTCTTAAATTTTTTTTTCTGTGCAAGGTAAAAAATATTTAGGGTCGGCGGCAAAAATAGGGTCGGTCGGGTTACCTGAACAAATTAATTATTTTTCCCCGGCCTAATGAATGACGAAGGTAAGGCCATAGCTAGGTCCTTAGCCTACTCATTTAAACACAGAGGAACTCTCAATACATCTTCCCTGTTTCCCGATCAGGCGAAATTACGAAAGATGATGACAAGAAACCTCTTTACTTCCTTCCACTGGAAAGTTAAATATGGAGTCGTCAAAAAGGCCAAAGGCCTGCGACACCTGCCTATACTTAACAGGAAAAGCCATTTCCTCCTCTTTTTCCGTATAAATTCAGCGTGCAACAATGCTAGCGGTTTCTTGTAAGTAATCGCAGCATTCTGATTCGTTGGAACAAATTCAGGGAAGTGTTGATGGAATAAATCCATCTCAACCATGTATTGTTCCGAATGTGAAGGGTAATTCCCCTCCATATCCCTTTCATCATTCGTCTGAATCAGTTAAAATATCACGGTCATCGGCATCTGAACACGCAGATGACTGGACCGACCCAGCACCATCCGACAGCTCAGATTCTGAGACTGCCGTCGACTGCTTCTGCACTTGCTGGGATGCTGCAATGTGCAGAAGCAGTCGACGGCAGTCTCAGAACCGTATCGTCAAAACTGTAACAGAGGCTTGAGGAGCAGCGGTCTTCTGTTGCATGGTCGCCAGCTGCTCCTGGGACAATGTGTCCGAGACCGCTCTCTCTCTGGACGTCCCGATATATGAGGCCTCGTCTTAGCTACTGAATAGTGCTACTTCCGAGCTGTCGCAGCATTCTGATTCTCAGGAACAATCTCAGGGAAGAATCGATGCATAAGCACTATCGCCACCCTGTGTTGTTCCAAAAAGGAAGAGTAATTCTCCTCCAAAACCCTTTCATCATCCAACTGAATCAGATTATACTCACAGTCATCGGCATCTGAACGCGCAGATGACTGGACCGACAGAGCACCCTCCGACAGCTCAAGTTCTGAGACTGCCATCGTCTGCTTCTGGATATGCTGGGATGCTTCGATGAGCTGCGCAATCTGCGACAGCAAGTCCGTTACGGAGGCCTAAGGAGCAGCAGTCTTCTGTTGTATGGCCACCAGCTGCTCCCGGGACAGTGTGTCCGAGATGGCGTTTTTCTGCAGACGTCCCGATGAATGAAGCTTCGTCTCCTTGGCTACTGTATGGTGTGACTTCTCTGACGAAGAATGACTTTCTCGGCGATGCTGGCTGGATATCAGAAGTCACGTAGCCAAGGTGTGGTCATATGTGCTTGGTAGACGCTGAAGAAGAAGCCATAATTATAGCCGGCCGCGGCTGTAACTGAAGGGAGCATCCCGGACGGGAGGTGTGGACGTATGCTCCGACTGACGCAAGTTCCGAACCATAACATCTGGCCCCAGATGTTGTAATAAAACAGAGGGGGGGGGGGGGGGGGGGCTCTTCGCTCTTGGCCCTTCAGTCCTCGCCGAGCTTCCTGCTGAACTTGCCAGCTTCTTCCTTTCCATCGTCGAGGGTGAGCCTTATATTGATATTATATTATAGTGCTCGCTTTACCCTTTCTATTCTCCTTGACCGCAACGGACACACTCGGCATCACGGTACCCTCAGGCGGTGTACCGCTTCAGTGGTCGAGCTAGCTGGCGACTGGGATTTGAAACCACACTGTGGTTTATTGCCCTGTCTAATATTATGAGCACTTTTGCTGCTAGCTCTGATTGACTATTTAAATGCGATGACAGAAGCACACTCTCTGATGGCATCATGTAAACATCACTATGTTCTTGTTCCTCTGTAATTAGAAACTAATAAACTAGAGCGACCTTAGGGCGAGAGGACCAGCGGCAGCCTCTCATCGCAAGAGGACCGGCAGTGGTCCCTTGCTAACAACGTACCGTGACACCCATCAGCAACATTTGTCATCCCATGCGACACAAGTTGAGCAAGAATTAGTGGAAGTACATCGACTACAAGCAAGACAATCTTACAGGAAAATAAGAGGAAAGACTTCCTCGCCTTGCTTAATGAGCAATATGTATACATAATGAAGCAGACTAAGTCGATCGAACTCCCACCAATTCCACATTAAATAAAAATAAAAAGATACAAAACAAAAACATTCAAAATATAAATCGAAAAATAGTTTAAACAAAAAAAAGTTTTCGAAAAATTTTGTCAAGAGCCCAAGTTCCCAAAGGAAACGAAGTGCCCAAATGTATCCCAAAAGAGCCCAAGTGTGTACAATGTGTACAAAATTATTTTTTTCCTCCAAAAATTGCCACACTACTGGACTGTTTTATGTATCTTACAACAGACCTACCATATAATAAATAGGAACCTACATATAAATAACGAACGATGCTAATGTAACCATCGTCAGTCAGAAAACCAGAAACAAGACCCCAGGCAACACAGCCCAAAGTCAGTAACAGATTTTTGAACTATCCAATGTAAGGCAAGATCGTCTTCAGAAGAAAAAACGATACATGGGATATATGATGCCTGACTAAAAGTGCCTAAATACCCTAAGGGTGAGGACGTAACCCTGGGGATATACAGAAAAAACTTTCTGTGTACCACGTTAAACTCCCAAGAAATTTTATAAAAAGCCAAAAAGCTTGGGAGTTTAATTGGGGGGGGGGGGGGGGGGGGGGGGGGGAGCAGGATCAAGGGAGGTTAGGGAAGGAATACTTAACCAACAGTGGAAAAATCATTATCAACAATGATGACGTCAGGCCCATGTCCCGAAATTAGGGAACATGAACTAATTTTTATAAATATTATAAAATTACAGCCCTGAAAGTTTGAAACTACTGTTTCTTCCTTCCTTCATCCAGTTGTGTCCTTGGATCCATCAATTTAACCATTGATTTGTGTCTGGCATCATTATTAGTCCCCTACCGGCATCGCAGAGGGGACTATAGGTTTGCACTCTGTCCATCCGTCAGTCTTTCAGTCTGTCAGTCACACTTTTTTTTCACTAGTTTTCCAGACTTTTTTTGGAAATGCTTCAACCAAATGATTTTATTTTTGGTAACCTACTATAGAACGATGACTTACAGATCAAGTTTGAGTTTCATGCTGATTGCATTATTCTTGTGTGAGTTATGGCCCTTTGAAATATGGAAAAGCGCCAAAATATCAGTTTTCCTGACTTTTTTTGGAAATGCTTCAACGGAATGACTTCATTTTTGGTAAACTACTATACAACGATGACTTACAGATCAAGTTTGAGTTTCATGCTGATTGCATTATTTCTGTGTACTCCATACTTCACCTCTACTGCGCATGCGCAGTGTCAAGGACATCCCGAAATTGGCGCCATTAAACATTCTTTGTTTGGCCCTTCATCAGTTAACATCTGACTGATCTTTGTGCTTGTAAATCTCAGTTTAAATGATGCCAGACACATAAATATTAGAGAAATGGTGATTCTAAGGAGGATATAGAAGGAGGAGAGGAAAAATGAGTGACAGAAAATTATCAGTGCTGTAACTTAAAATTTTTCAATGAAATTATGTTAAGTTACCTATTTTCGAGGCAACAGCCTGTTGTGGTCATTCTTGTTATCAAGTTACACTGCTTGTTCAGTGTTTTCCTCTCTCCCTTTCCTTTAAGTCCCCTCTTGCTATTCTCCCATGCTTTTGGCATATTTTCTGTAATATTATTACTAAAATTTCTTGGGAGTTTTAGCTAGATAACAGAATGAATTCTGTTCTTTTCCCCATGTTTACGTCTTCACCTATGGGTGGTTAGGCGTAGTGTTCTGCATCTACCATCTGATGTTCTGCAGTTTCTTCCCTGGAAGTCTCTGTTTTGCATCAGATAGTGTATTATTGGTAACTGATTTCGGGCCAGGGTGCCTGGAGTCTTCTTCTGGTGTTTTTACACTTATTGTTTACATTTACAACAGCCCTCTGTGTGAGGGGGGATTTCTTGAAAATAATATCTTGATGTTCATTTAATCATAACTAGATACATCATTATTGTTCGTAAGTGTTGCATAAATTGTTTAAAATATTTTTAGAATTTTTGTCCACACTTAGGCTTGGGATCCATTGGGGCTCAACGTTACTTTTCAGAAACTTGGGCTGTTCTGAAAAAATATTTTTTCAAAATTTTTTTATTTCAATTATTTTTTCTATGTTAATGGATCATGTTATTATGTATTTTGATTGTCAGGGGTTGGTGCGAGTACTAGGACTTTGTTCTCTTTTCACAATGAAAGGATATTGTTCAATTGTAATAAGAGGAAATCTTCCTCTGACTTTCATAATCATTGTATATATAGTCAGTGTGCTCGTACTAACTCCTGTTCTGTATGTGTTAATTTTGATGACAACATGGGAAGCGTGTGTCACGGTATGTTAGTGGGGAATTGGCCATTCCGGTTCTTTCCCCGCAGGGTCACTCTACTTTATGAATCTCTATTTCAGACTATCAAGAACAGGGTGATGTATCCGTGATGTCTTCCAAAAGTGTGCCTCCGTCGTCACAATTAATGAAGAGCTAGCGGAAAAGTGCTCATGTAAATACGTCAATTGCCTAAGAGGACCCTAGTAGGTTCGACGGCCTTTGACGTCTGCTAGCTCGCCCGGTGTAGCGTCCATTCATCGAATGGTTCGGCAGCCGGGTTCGTCCGTTGCAGTCTAGAAGGAGTTTTGGGTGATGCGAGCACTATAAATCAACCAAATGCACACCCAGTGACGGCGGATTAGAGGAGAGAACGGAGGAAGCCTTTTAGTCCGGTTCCTAGCTCGTCCATGTCCATCCGGACTGCGAGCGAGCGAGAGAGGCCCCTCTCTCGTACAACAACATCTGGCCCCAGATGTTGTGGTACAAAATGTTTCGCATTCGGAGCATACGTCCGCCGCTCGGGACGCTCCGATATATAGTCAGTCCGGAGAGAGTGTCAATAAGGCTTCCTCATCCTCATGGTAGTGCACACGACCACTCTTGGCTACGTGACCTCGGATGTCCAGTCAGCTTCGCCAATCAGAGAATCATCGGCGACCAGGTCACACCATCCGGTAGCCAAGGACATGAGGCCTGCAGACTCCGGACGTTCGCATAAGAAAGTGTGCGGGAATCAACGTACACGGAGCTTCCAGCGGCAAAGCATCGAAAGACCGCTACTGCACAGGCCTCGGTGACGGACGTGCTATCCCAAATAGCACAGCTTATCGCAGCATCCCAGCAACGACAGAATCTCTGTCGCATTATGTAATATCCGATGACGCTGGGTCGGGATGCTCCGCGGAAGCAGGTACGGATGTCCGAAAATTTCATCCGGTCCGACGGGATGCCGAAAGGGATTCGGAGGATTTCGAGCTTTCCCTTTCGGAACAACATGAGCTGCTGTGAATGTCATCTGACTTTATCTTCTAGAGGTTCTTTCGTCGGACCAGAATGCTGCGATGCCGGATAAGAAACTGATAGCGTCGGTGGACACAGAAATTTTTGGTTCGGTTCAGGGACATCGTCCCTCAGTTCCGACACAGTCCAATAATGTCACACAAACTTTCGAATTATTGAACGACGCTATATATATTATTATATGCTTTCTATTAACAAGCATGTCTGGTTTCTTGTTTGCAAAGTTACTGAGATGTCTTTCAAAAGTGTGCCTCTGTCGTCATAGTTAATGAAGAGCTAGCGGCAATAAGTGCTCATGGAATACGTCAATCGCCTAAGAGGTCCCTAGTATGATCGACGGAGTTGACATTCGCTAGCTCACCCGGTGTAGCGTCCATTCATCGAATGGTTTGGCAGTCGGGTTCGTCCGTTGCGGTCTAGGAAGGAGATTTGGGTGATGCGAGCACTATTATAGACTTTAGTACACACCCAGTGACGACGGATTAGAGGACAGATCGGAGGAAGCCTGTTAGTCCGGTTCCTAGCTCATCCAGGTCCGTCCGGGCTGCGAGCGACAGAGGTCCCTCTCTCGGACAACAACATATGGGACCGGATGTTGTGGTACAGATATTTCGCATTCGGAGCATATGTCCGTCGCTTGGGACGCTCCATTATATTGACTGTCCGAAAGACTGTCGATAATGCTTCCTCATCCTCACAGCAGCGCACACGACTGCACATTGGCTATGTGACCTCGAGTATCCGGCCAGCTTCGTCATTCCACGGCGAACAGGTCACGCCATCCGGTAGCCAAGGGACACGAGGCCTATACACTCCGTTCGCTCGCATAATAGAAGTATGCACGGGGTAACGAACACGGAGCTTCCAGCGGCAATGCATCGTAAGACCACTTCTCCACAGGCCTCAGTGACGGACGTGCTATCCAAAATAGCACAGCTTATCGCAGCATCCCAGCAAACGACAAATTTCGGTCGGATCAGGAATAATCCGACGGCGCTGGGTCGGTACGCTCCGCTGTTGCATCAGGTTCGGACGACTGAACACTTTATAGGGTCCGACAGGATGGCGAAAGGGATTCGGACGATTTCAAGCTTTCCCTTTCGGAACAACAGAAGCTGCCATACATTTCTTCCGGCATTATCTTCCAAAGGTTGTTCCGTCGGACTACATTGCTGCGATTCTGGATAAGAGACTAATAGCGTCATTGGACACAGAGTTTTGGATCGGTTCAGGGACATTGTCCCTGACTTACCGACACAGTCCAATAATGTCTTTAGAACATTCGAATTATTTAACGACGCTATATATAAGCTTGCTACCAAGCATGATAGTCTAGTTTCTTGTCCGCAATGCTCTATTCTGCCTTTTTCAATTCTAGGAAATAATTTATATTGGCAGAACAGGGCATACCGAGAGTTCATATGCGTCTAGACGGCGGTGCTGAAGACTGGGAATTATCTTTTTCGCCGTCTATGTCAATTCCAACCACGATGTTGGAAACGACAATGATGTCTAATAGACTTCACTTAGACGCTTTATCATACGTAGACCACCTTACTGAGGCGTTATCATTACGTCTTCAAGAGAAAGAATTCCAGGATATGATCCTCAATGTGATTTCTTTCAAGGGCAGTAGTTTTTCCACGTATAACTCCGCCCTTCAGTGGCTGCTTGGAGTTGGTTAGACGTGACGCAGCCCTGGCTACATCCACGCGCGTGGATAGTAAGGTGAAGAACTCTCTCAGAGTCGCTTCGGTCTTGGAGAAGCTTCTCTTCGTCGGCAACTTTTCAGCAATATATGAATTGCTCGATATACACGTTCTCTTGTCTATCAAGTGTAGCAAGAGATTCAGACTGGGGCAAACATTCGGTGGTTGACTCAGAGAGTGCCACTGCAGTTGCCGGATCCGAGTTTTATGATTATGACGGATGCCAGTCAAACAGGTTGGGGTACAATATTGATCCCAACGGATTCGAAGTGCCAGGGTCTTTGGGTTCCGCAGTTTCTAGGAAAGCACTTAACTTCCAGGAAATGATGTTATTTAGGCTTGCACTATGTCATTGGATGAACATTATTCAGAAACGCATGTCCAAATCCTGTCCGTTAATACGACAGTAGTTGCGTATCTCCGGAACCAGGGAGGCACTCATTCGATTCCGTTATTCAATTTAACGGAAAGAATCCTTCTGTTTGTTATAGTACACCAAGTTCTGCTTCGGTCCGTCATATTCCGGGTCGTCTGATTGTATTAGCAGACTCCCTTTCATGTAAGGGTCGCTTGTTGCCGTCAGAATAGACTCTCAACAAACAAGTATTCAATCAGATTTGCTATCAATGGGAGCGCCCAATGATAATTTATTTGCGACACAACTCACTATTCAATTGCAGACGTATGTGTTTCCATGTCCGGATCCCTGAGCTTATGTTGTTAACGCTCTATTGATCTAATAGGACGGAATGATAGGATACGCGTATCCTCCATCGCTGTTGATTCAGCAAGTATTGCTAAGATAAACAACCACAATACAATTCTGTTGATAGCATCTCTGTCTTCACAGAGACCGTGGGTAAATTTACTCAGGTGTCTACTGTGGGACTTACCGCGAAATCTTCCTCCATGAGAGGATCTTCTTTCGCTGGGGAAATCGTGTCAACTTCATCACAACCCGCAAGGTCTCAACCTTCACGTATTCCGTTGTGTGGTCCTTCTTGCACGGCAAGCATTGTACAGGACGAGCTATGGATGCGATTTCTTACTGTAGGAGAACCTCTTCTTCGCTATACTATGCGGCTAAAGTGGAGGCTCTTCCGTCGTTGGTGTAGGGATCATTATGTTGATATTTTTGATCCCTCCATACTAGACATTGTAACTTTCTTGTATACTTGTTTGACAAGATCAACTGCAGCCTGTTACTATTAAGGTTATAGGTCTATGTTTTCTCATGCCTATGCACTCTATGATAGTTTACAATTGAGTCTTATGTCTCTTTATCTAAGTCAGTTAGAAACTTTTCGATAAATAGACCTAGAATCCTTAGATTCAATTCCTATACGGAATTTAGCTTCGGTTCTTATTTAGCTAAGTAATCATTTGAGCCTTTGGAAACCGTAGTTTTCAAATTCTGACCTTTTAAGACAGTAATTCTCTTAGTCTTCTCTTTTACTGAAGAGTCTGTGAGCTTCATGCACTATCGGTGGACGATTCTCACTTTCGTAGTATCGGAAACACTATTTCCTTTACTACTAATGTTGGATTTTTGGTTAAGAATCAGGCTCCTAATAAATATCCGGAACCTATTGTTATTAAGGTCCTTCCGTCTTCGTACGGGCATAGGCCTTTACTCTGTCCGGTTAGAGTTTACGTATTTATAAACAGATATCAGTTTATTAGTAAGGACGTAAGCTTCTTCTGTCTTCGATGCCTAATAGAAGGACATTACGCTCCATTCTATTGCTAATGGATTCAATTAACTATCGGTACTGCTTATGGTATATCATTAACTCAGCAGTTTGTGCTTGAGATTTCGGCTCATGAAGTAAGAGCTCTTTCTACATCTTGGGCTTACATTAATAGTGTCGCTATTATAGATTTTATGAAGGCTGCACATGGGCTCAGCCATCCACTTTCATGAATTTTTATCTCAGAAATATTGAGTCCATTTCTGGAGGCCTCCATTGTTAGGTCTATTATCTACTGCTCAGAATGTCATTCACTTAACAGTTGCTACTATAGCTAGGTAGGCTTTCTGTTCCGACAGTGACTCCGTCCTGCTGCCCTCTTCGCTCTGGGCTATTTGACCCAGGGCAAGGGGGTGGGGGTGGGGGGTGGGAGGGTGTTCCCTTGGGTCACCTGTTTTATTATGAAAACAAGGGGATACCTCTTCCGGAGTTAGTAATTCTGAGCTGTTACTGGGATGGTTTTTAAGTGATAAGTTTATGTTTTCAAAATTCATTCAGGTCATAGTTTTTAAAGTATAGCTTTTGAAAATATCACGTGTCAAACGGGCGTTATTATACAATCCTCAGACACTTTTTAGGAGTATAAAGAGTCTCTATTCTCTTGACTAACTTTATTTATTGGCTTACTTTAAAAATTATTAGTATAAGGATTATACTGGATATTAATAGAGTACATGGATGTTATGATGCTCAATTATGGAAGGTGTTATGTCTTTCTAATTTATCATAAATAAGAAAGATACATGTAAGTCCTAATACTCCTTTTCCCCTCGAGGGGATGACTCTATTTTATATAATTGAGCTTATTGGAATTTCCTCTTATGTCCTAGGCCCTCCAGCCTTTTTACTATTCAGCTATGTCTGGGTCATTGGTACAGTATAAAAATGTTAAAAAATTTATAGTAATTTATATATTTTTTATACTTACCAATGACCCAGACGGAGATGGCCCTCCCAGGAGTTGGGAACTCATACCTCCCCGCTGAGTACATAGCGCTTACCAGGCACTGGTTATAAGAATGTTTAATGGTGCCAATTTCGGGACGTCCTTGACACTGCACATGCGCAGTAGACATTCAGGACATGTTTTCTTTGGTTTTAGATACAAATTTTGGGGATTGGGGGGCAAAATTTGTGTTTGGCCCTATATTTTTAAGAGTTAGCACCAGCTATGTCTGGGTCATTGGTAAGTATAAAAAATATATAAATTACTATAAATTTTTTAACTTTCCAGACTTTTTTTGGAAACGCTTCAATGGAATGTTTTCATTTTTTGGTAACCTACTATAGAACGATGACTTACAGATCAAGTTTCATTTGCACTCTGTCCATCCGTCAGTCTGTCCGTCACACTTTAGTTTTCCGGATTTTTTTTTGGAAATGCTTCAACCAAATGATTTCATTCTTGGTAACCGACTATAGAACAATGACTTACAGATCAGGTTTGAGTTTCATGCTGATTGCATTATTCTTGTGTGAGTTAAGGCCCTTGGAAATATGGAAAAGCGCCAAAATATCAGTATTTTTATACTGTACCAATGACCCAGACATAGCTGGTGCTAACTCTTAAAATATAGGGCCAAACACAAATTTTGCCCCCCAATCCCCAAAATTTGCATCTAAAACCAAAGAAAACATGTCCTGAATGGCCCTCCACACTTCACCTCTACTGCGCATGCGCAGTGTCAAGGACGTTCCGAAATTGGCGCCATTAATCATTCTTAGTTTGGCCCTTCATCATTTAACATCTGACTGATCTTTGTGCTTATAAATCTCAGTTTAAATGATGCCAGACACATAAATATTAGTGAAATGGTGATTCTAAGGAGGATATAGAAGGAGGAGAGGAAAAATGTGTGACAGAATATTATCAGGGCTGTAACTTGAAATTTTTTAATGAAATTATGTTAAGTTACCTATTTTCGAGGCAGCAGCCATTTTGTTGTCATTCTTGTTATCAAGATTACACTGCTTATTCAGTGTTTTCCTCTCTCCCTTTCCTTTAAGTCCCCTCTTGCTATTCTCCCATGCTTTTGGCATAGTTTTTGTAATTATTATTACTAAAATTTCTTGGGAGTTTTAGCTGAATAACAGAATGAATTCTGTTCTTTTCCCCATGTTTATGTCTTCACCTATGGGTGGTTAGGCATTGTGTTCTGCATCTACCATCTGATGTTCTGCAGTTTCTTCCCTGGAAGTCTCTGTTTTGCATCAGATAGTGTATTTTTGGTAACTGATTTCGGGCCTGGGTGCCTGGAGTCTTATTTTAGTGTTTTTACACTCATTGTTTACATTTACAACAGCCCTCTGTGTGAGGGGGGGATTTCTTGAAAATAATATCTTGATGTTAATTTAATCATAACTAGATACATTATTATTGTTCGTAAGTGTTGCATAAATTGTTTAAAATATTTTGAAATTTTTTGTCCACACTTAGGCTTGGGATCCATTGGGGCCCAACGTTACTTTTCAGAAACTTGGGCTGTTCTGAAAAAATATTTTTTCAAAATATTTCAATTTCAATTATTTTTTCTATGTTAATGGATCATATTATTATTATGTATTTTGATTGTCAGGGGTTGGTGCGAGTACCAGGACTTTGTTTTCTTTTCACATTGAAAGGATTTTGATCAATTGTAATAAGAGGAAGTCTTCCTCTGACTTTTATAATCATTCTATATGTAGTCAGTGTACTCGCATTAACTCCTGTTCTGTATCTGATGATTTCGATGACAACATGGGAAGCATATGTCATGGTATGTTAGTGGGGAATTGGACATTCCGGTCCTTTCCCCGCAGGGTCACTCTTTTATCAATTTCTATTTCAGACGATCAAGATTAGGGTGATGTATCTGTGATGTCTTCCAACAGTGTGCCTCCGTCGTCACAATTATTGAAGGGCTAGCGGAAAAGTGCTCATGTAATACGCCAATTGCCTAAGAGGACCCTAGTAGGTTCGATGGCCTTTGACGTCCGCTAGCTCGCCCGGTGTAGCGTCCATTCATCGAATGGCAGCCGGGTTCGTCCGTTGCGGTCTAGAAGGAGTTTTGGGGTGATGCAAGCACTATAAATCAACCAAATGCACACCCAGTGACAGCGGATTAGAGGGAGAACGGAGGAAGCCTTTTAGTCTGGTTCATAGCTTGTTCTGGTCCATCCGGAAGGCGAGCGAGAGAGGCCCCTCTCTCGTACAACAACATCTGTCCCCAGATGTTGTGGTACAAAATGTTTCGCATTCGGAGCATACGTCCGCCGCTCGGGACGCTCCGACATATAGTCAGTCCGGAGAGACTGTCAATAAGGCTTCCTCATTCTCATGGTAGCGCACACGACTGCTCTTGGCTACGTGACCTCGGATATCCAGTCAGCTTCGCCAGTTAGAGAATCATCGGCGACCAGGTCACACCATCTGGTAGCCAGGGACATGAGGCCTGCAGACTCCGGACGTTCGCATAGGAAAGTGTGCGGGAGTCAACGTACACGGAGCTTCCGGCGGCAATGCGTCGTAAGACCGCTTCTGCACAGGCCTCGGGGACGGACGTGCTATCCTAAATAGCACAGCTTATCGCAGCATCCCAGCAACAACTGAATCTGTCGCATAATGTTTTATCCGACGATGCTGGGTCGGGACGCTCCGCGGAAGCGGAGACGGACGTCCGAAAATTTCATCCGGTCCGACGGGATACCGAAAGGGATTCGGAGGATTTCGAGCTTTTCCTTTCGGAACAACATATGCTGTTGTGTATGTCATCTGACTTGATCTTCTACAGGTTCTTTCGTCGGACCAGAATGCTGCGATGCCGGATAAGAAACTGATAGCGTCGGTGGACTTAGAAATTTTTGGTTCGGTTCAGGGACATCGTCCCTCAGTTCCGACATAGTCCAATAATGTCACACAAACTTTCGAATTATTGAACGACGCTATATATTTATTATTATATGCTTGCTATTACCAAGCATTTCTGGTTTCTTGTTCGCAAAGTTACGGAGATGTCTTTCAAAAGTGTGCCTCTGTCGTCATACTTAATGAAGAGCTAGCGGCAATAAGTGCTCATGGAATATGTCTATCGCCTAAGAGGTCCCTTGTAGGATCGACGGAGTGACATTCGCTAGCTCACCTGGTGTAGTGTACATTCATCGAATGGTTCGGCTGCCGGGTTCGTCCGTTGCGGTCTAGGAAGGAGATTTGGGTGATGCGAGCACTATAATTACTTTAGTACTCACCCAGTGACTGCGGATTGAGGACAGATCGGAGGAAGCCTGTTAGTCCGGTTCCTGACTTGTCCAGGTCCGTCCGGGCTGTGAGCGAGAGAGGTCCCTCTCTCGTCCAACAACATAGGGGACCGCATGTTGTGGTTCAGATATTTTACATTCGGAGCATATGTCCGTCGCTCGGGACGCTCCGTTATATTGACAGTCCGAGAGACTGTCGATAATGCTTCCTCATCCTCACAACAGTGCACACGACCGCACATTGGCTACGTGACCTCGAGTATCCGATCAGTTTCGTCATTCAGTGATTCCACGGCGAACAGGTCACGCCATCCGGTAGCCAAGGGACACGAGGCCTATACACTCCGTTCGCTCGCATATTAGTAGTATACATGGGGTAATGATCACGGAGCTTCCAGCGGCAACGCATCGTAGGACCGCTTCTCCACAGGCCTCAGTGATGGACGTGCTATCCGAGTTAGCACAGTTTTTTCGCAGCATCCCAGCAATCGACAGTTTCTCTATCGAATCAGGAATTATCCGACGGCGCTGGGTCGGTGCGGTCCACGGTTGCATCAGGTACGGACGTCCGAACGCTTTATAGGGTCCGACAGGATGGCGAAAGGGATTCGAAAGATTTCGAGTTTTCCCTTTAGTAGCATCGGAAGCTGCCATACATATCTTCCGGCATTATCTTCCAGTGATTGTTATTTCGGACTACATTGCTGCGATGTTGGATAAGAGACTTATAGCGTCATTGGACACGGAATTTTGGATCGGTTCAGGGACATTGTCCCTGACTTACCGACACAGTCCAATAATGTCATTAGAACAGGTGTATTATTTATCAACGCTATATATATATAAGCCTGCTACCAAGCATGATAGTTTAGTTTCTTGTCCGCAATGCTCATTTCTGCCTTTTATCATTTATACGAATAATTTATTTTGGCAGAACAGGGCATACCGAGAGTTCATATGCGTCTAGACGGCGTGGTTAAAGACTGGAAATAATCTTTTTTGCCGTCTATGTCTTTTCCAACCACAATGTTGGAAACGACAATGATGTCTAATAGACTTTCCTTAGACGCTTTATCATACGTAATCCACCTTACTGAGGCGTTATCATTACGTCTTCAAGAGAAAGAATTCCGGGATATGATCCTCAATGTGATTTCTTTTGAGGGCAGTAGTTTGTTCACGTATAACTCCGCCCTTCAGTGGCTGCTTGGAGTTGGTTAGACGTGACGCAGCCCTAGCTACATCCACGCGCGTGGATAGTAAGGTGAAGAACTCTCTCAGAGTCGCTTCGTTCTCGGAGAAGCTTCTCTTTCGACGGCAACTTTTCAGCAATCCATGAATTGCTCGATTTACTCGTTCTCTTATCTATCTAGTGTAGCAAGAGATTCAGACTGGGGCAAACATTCGGTGGTTGACTCAGAGAGTGCCACTGCAGTTGCCGGATCCGAGTTTTATATTTATGACGGTTGCCAGTCAAACAGGTTGGGATATAATATTGATCCCAATGGATTCGAAGTGCCAGGGTCTTTGGGTTCCGCAGTCTCTAAGCAAGCACTTATCTTCCACGGAATAATGTTTTTTTTAGGCTTGCTTTATGTCATTGGATGAACATTATTCAGAAACGCATGTCCAAATCCTGTCCGTTAATTCGACAGTAGTGGTGTATCTCCGGAACCAGGGAGGCACTCATTCGTTTCCGTTATTCAATTTAATGGAAAGAATCCTTCTGTTTGTTATAGTACACCAAGTTCTGCTTCGGTCCGTCATATTCCGGGTCGTCTGATTGTATTACCGGACTCCCGTTCACTTATGGGTCGCTTGTTGCCATCAGAATGGACTCTCAACAAACAAGTATTCAATCATATTTGCTATCAGTGGGAGTGCCCAATGATAATTTATTTACGACACAACTTGCTAATCAATTGCAGACGTATGTGTTTGCTTGTCCGGATCTCTGAGCTTATGTTGTTAACGCTCTATTGATCTAATAGGACGGAATGATAGGATATGCGTATCCTCCTGCGCTGTTGTTTCAGCAAGTATTGCTAAGATAAACAACCACAATACATTTCTGTTGATAGCATCTCTGTCTTCACAGAGACCGTGGGTAAATTTACTCTGATGTCTACTGTGGGACTTAATGCAAAATCTTCCTCCATGAGAGGATCTTTTTTCGCTGGGTAAAATCGTGTCATCTTTATCACAACCCGCAAGGTCTCAACCTTCACGTATTCCGTTGTGTAGTCCTTATTGCATTGTAAGCATTGTACTGGACGAGCTTTGGACGCGATTTCTTACTATAGGAGAACCTCTTCTTCGCTATACTATGCGGCTAAGTGGAGGCTCTTCCGTCGTGGGTGTAGGGATCACTATGTTGATATTGTTGATCCCTCCATACTAGTCATTGCAACTTTTTAGTATACTTGTTTGACAAGATCTACTGCAGCCTGTTATTATTAAGGTTATAGGTTTATGTTACCTCATACGTATGCACTCTATGATAGTTTACAATTGAGTCTTATGTCTCTTTATCTAAGTCAGTTAGTAACTTTTCGATAAATAGACTTAGAATCATTAGATTAAATTTCTATACGGAATTTAACTTCGGTTCTTATTTAGCTAAGTAATTATTTGAGCCTCTGGAAACAGTAGTTTTCAAATTCTGACCTTTTAGACAGTAATTCTGTTGGCTTCTCTTTCACTGAAGAGTCAGTGAGTTTCATGCACTATCGGTGGATGATTTTCACTTTCGTAGTTTCGGAATCACTACTTCCTTTATTATTTAGGTTGGATTTTTGCATAAGAGTCACGCTCCTAATTAATATCCGGAACCTATTGTTATTAAGGTCCTTCCGTCTTCGTACGGGCATAGGCCTTTACTCTGTCCGGGTAGAGTTTATGTATTTATAAACAGATATCTGTTTATTGCTATGGGCGTAAGCTTCTTCTGTCTTTGATGCCTAATAGAAGGACGTTACGCTCCATTCTATTGCTAATGGATTCAATTAACTATCAATACTGCTTATGGTATATCATTGACTTAGCAGTTGTGTTTGAGATTTCGGCTCATGAAGTAAGAGTTCTTCTACATCTTGGGCTTACATTAATAGTGTCGCTATTATAAATTTTTGAAGGCTGCTTATTGCGCTCAGCCATCCACATTCATGAATTTTTATCTCAGAAATATCGAGTCCATTTCTGGAGGCCTCTATTGTTAGGTCTGTTATCTACTGCTCAGAATGTCATTCACTCAACAGTTGCTACTATAGCTAGGTAGGCTGTCTGTTTTGGCAGTGACTCCGTTCTGCTGCCCTCTTCGCTCTGGGCTATTTGACCCAGGGCAAGAAAAAGGGGGGGGGGGGGGGGGAGGGTGTTCCCTTGGGTCACCTGTTTTACTATGAAAACAAGGGGATACCTCCTCCGGAGTTAGTAATTCTGAGCTGTTATTGGGATGGTTGTTTAGTGAGAAGTTTATGTTTTAAAAATTCATTCAGGTCTTAGTTTTTAAAGTATAGCTTTTGTATATAGCACGTGTCAACGGACATTATTATACAATCCTCAGACACTTTTAAGGAGTATAAAGAGTCTCTATTCTCTAGACTTACTTTATTTATTGGCTTACTTTAAAAATTATTAGTATAAGGATTATACTAGATATTAATAGAGTACATGGATGTATGATGCTCAATTTTGGAAGGTGTTGTACCTTTCTAATTTATCATAAATAAGAAAGATACATGTAAGGCCTAATACTTCTTTTTCCCTAGAGGGGATGACTCTATTTTATATAATTGAGCGGATTCCATCTTGCTCTATGTCCTTGGCCCTCCAGACTTTTTACTATTCAGCTATGTCTGGGTCATTGGTACAGTATAAAAATGTTAAAAAATTTATAGTAATTTATATATTTTTTATACTTACCAATGACCCAGACGGGGATGGCCCTCCCAGGAGTTGGGAACTCTTACCTCCCCGCTGAGTACATAGCGCTTACCAGGCACTGGTTATAAGAATGATTAATGGCGCCAATTTCGGAACGTCCTTGACACTGCGCATGCGCAGTAGAGGTGAAGTGTGGAGGGCCATTCAGGACATGTTTTCTTTGGTTTTAGATGCAAATTTTGGGGATTGGGGGGCAAAATTTGTGTTTGGCCCTATATTTTAAGAGTTCGCACCAGCTATGTCTGGGTCATTGGTAAGTATAAAAAATATATAAATTACTATAAATTTTTTAACTTTCCGGACTTCTTTTGGAAACGCTTCAATGGAATGATTTCATTTTTGGTAACCTACTATTTTCATTTTCACTCTGTCCATCCGTCAGTCTGTCAGTCAGTCACACTTTAGTTTTCCGGATTTTATTTTTGGAAATGCTTCAACCGAATGATTTCATTCTTGGTAACCTACTATAGAACGGTGACGTACAGATCAAGTTTGAGTTTCATGCTGATTGCATTATTCTTGTGTGAGTTATGGTCCTTGCAAATATGGAAAAGCGCCAAAATATCAGTTTTCCGGACTTTTTTGGAAACGCTTCAACAGAATTCATGCTGATAACATCTAGGTTATAACATTTGTATAATTTTTACTGCTCATTAGTCCGGTAGGGGACATTGTATTGCTTCAGCGATACGCGAGCTCTTGTTAATTGAGATTTAAAAAGCACAAAAGTCAGTTTGTTGATATCTGACAGGGGGCCATACAAAGAATGGTGTTGGCGCTAATTCCGGTCACTTCCTGGTGTCTGCGCATGCGCAGAGGGTAAATGTATGGAGGACCAGTTAGGACTTCTAATTTTTGGTTTTGCATGCAAATTTCGGGGATTGGGGGGAAAAATTTGTGTTTGGCCCTAGATATTTTAGAGTTAGCACCAGCTATGTCTGGGCCATTCATATACAGTTTAAAAATATAAAAAGTAGAATGAAGACAGACTCTTAGGTCTAAAATGATGAGCAGCAGCCCTTGTTATTCTCTGTTTTTCATGTTAGAAAAATGGTGTACTTAACTTTTTCTTAATTTTTCTTAATTTAAGTTGAGTGTTTTTAGCTTAACTTTACAAAGTCAAGATAAGCTATTCACCATCACGCGTGTTTAAGTCTGACAGTCTGTGAGTGTGTTTACATTTTCTTTAGCACAGGCTACACCTCGTAGTTCTTGTCTTGATGAGAACGCCCCCTTTTGGTCCTGATCGGTCAACCATGCGGATGTCTGCGAGTCTGTTCACATTTTCTTTAGCACAGGCTACACCTCATAGTTCTTGTCCGATCATCACAAATTTTTATATGTAGGTTTGAGGTCATGTCTGGATGAGAACATTCCCTTTTGGTCATGATCAGTCAACCGTGATGGCTATGCGAGCCCGAAACCCCAAGATCTTTAGCACAGTCTACAGGTCATATTTATGAAGGGATTTCATTGTAACTTGGTAGAATGACTCAGTATAATGTCTACATAAGAACGTCCCCTTTTTGTCAAATTGGTCAACTGTGATGGGTATGCGAGTCTAAAACCCGAAAACCTTTAGCACAGCCTACAGGTCATATTTATGAAGGGATTTTATTGTAATTTCATAGGATGACTCTGTATAATGTCTAGATGCGAATGTCCTATTTTAGCCATGATCAGTTGACCGTGATGGCTGCACAGGCTCATGATTTGTTTAACACAGTCTACAGTTCATGACTGACTTCTGCCACCGTAAAAAATATTCTCTTTGAGCTCTATCAAACAAGATATGGTGGAGTAAATAAATGTTCTAGTCTTTTGAATATGAGAGTTGTCCCAATAAATCACCAGGAGTTTTGCTCTGTTGTTAATGTGCAATTAACAGATCAAATTAACACTGAGTGTATAGCAAATGGTTCGGTGTTTGACAGTTATATGCAGTTAAGAGGTTATTTTGTGAAAGAGTAAGTACCCACCATAATTCAGTATTAGAGTTTTATCGAGAGAGAGAAATGGTTAGCACTGGTTTTCTCGCTAGTTTAGCTGCTTTCTATCTACGATGCCCTATGTATTACTATGCAGTTAGCTAGTAATGCTGATTTTTATTCATAAGGCAGCATAAAGGATCATGTCAAAATATAGGCACTGTAATAGCTATCAAGAGTGGAATCTACGTTTAGGCACTAACAAATATATGATGGGTTTTTCAACAAATGATATAAATACACATTTCAAAATAACATCGCCTTTGGAAAACCTAAGCAGTTTTAAAAAATCTTATTCATACCATTGTTTGCCTGATAAAGCTGAGTAGTGATATCTAGCCAAATTTTGGCCTTCTGTCCAGAGGGATACTATCTAACAGACATTATATTTTTATACTGTACCAATGACCCAGACATAGCTGGTGCTAACTCTTAAAAATATAGGGCCAAACACAAATTTTGCCCCCCAATCCCCAAAATTTGCATCTAAAACCAAAGAAAACATGTCCTGAATGGCCCTCCATACCTCACCTCTACTGCGCATGCGCAATGTCAAGGACGTCCCGAAATTGGCGCCATTAATCATTCTTAGTTTGGCCCTTCATCAGTTAACATCTGACTGATCTTTGTGCTTGTAAATCTCAGTTTAAATGATGCCAGACACATAAATATTAGTGAAATGGTGATTCTAAGGAGGATATAGAAGGAGGAGAGGAAAAATGAGTGACAGAAAATAATCAGGGCTGTAACTTAAAATTTTTTGATCAAATTATGTTAAGTTACCTATTTTCGAGGCAACTGCCTGTTGTGGTCATTCTTGTTATCAAGATTACACTGCTTATTCAGTGTTTTCCTCTCTCCCTTTCCTTTAAGTCCCCTCTTGCTATTCTCCCATGCTTTTGGCATATTTTCTGTAACATTATTTCTAAAATTTCTTGGGAGTTTTAGCTGGATAACAGAATGTATTCTGTTCTTTTCCCCATGTTTACGTCTTCACCTATGGGTGGTTAGGCTTAGTGTTCTGCATCTACCATCTGTTGTTCTGCAGTTTCTTCCCTGGAAGTCTCTGCTTTGCATCAGATGGTGTCTTATTGGTAACTGATTTCGGGCCAGGGTGCCTGGAGTCTTGATCTAGTGTTTTTACACTTATTGTTTACATTTCCAACAGCCCTCTGTGTGAGGGGGGATATTTTTATACTGTACCAATGACCCAGACTAGCTGCTGCTAACTCTTAAAATATAGGGCCAAACACAAATTTTGCCCCCCAATCCCCAAAATTTGCATCTAATAAAATAAAAATGAAAATAATATCTTGATGTTAATTTAATCATAACTAGACATATTATTATTGTTCGTAAGTGTTGCATAAATTGTTTTAAATATTTTTAGAATTTTTGTCCACACTTAGACTTGGGATCCATTGGGGCTCAACGTTACTTTTCAGAAACTTGGGCTGTTCTGAAAAAATATTCTTTTCAAAAGTTTTTGATTCAATTATTTTTTCTATGTTAATGGCTCTTGTTATTATGTATTTTGATTGTCAGGGGTTGGTGCGAGTACTAGGACTTTGTTTTCTTTTCACATTGAAAGGATATTGTTCAATTGTAATAAGAGGAAATCTTCCTCTGACTTTCATAATCATTGTATAATGTAGTCAGTGTACTCGCACTAACTCCTGTTCTGTATGTGTTGATTATGATGACAACATGGGAAGTGTCACGGTATGTTAGTGGGGAATTGGCCATTCCGGTCCTTTCCCCGCAGGGTCACTCTACTTTATCAATCTCTATTTCAGACGATCATGATCAGGGTGATGTATCCGTGATGTCTTCCAAAAAGTGTGCCTCCGTCGTCACAATTAATGTAGAGCTAGCGGAAAAGTGCTCAGGTAATACGTCAATTGCCTAAGAAGACCCTAGTAGGTTCGACGGCCTTTGACATCCGCTAGCTCGCCCGGTGTAGCGTCCATTCATCGAATGGTTCGGCAGCCGGATTCGTCCGTTGCGGTCTAGAAATGAGTTTTGGGTGATGCGAGCACTATAAACATCCATGTGCACACCCAGTGACGGCGGATTAGAGGGGAGAACGGAGGAAGTCTTTTAGTCCGGTTCATAGCTCGTCCAGGCCCATCCGGGCTGCGAGCGAGAGAGGCCCCTCTCTCGTACATCAACATCTGGCCCCAGATGTTGTGGTACAAAATGTATCGCATTCGGAGCATACGTCCGCCGCTCGGGACGCTCCGTTATATAGACAGTCCGGAGAGACTGTCAATAAGGCTTCCTCATTCTCATGACAGCGCACACGACCGCACCTTGGCTACGTGACCTCCGATATCCAGTCAACTTCGCCAATCAGAGAATCCTCGGCGACCAGGTCACGCCATCCGATAGCCAGGGACACGAGGCCTGCAGACTCCGGACGTTCGCATAAGAAAGTATGCGGGAGTCAACGTACACGGAGCTTCCAGCGGCAAAGCATCGTAAGACCGCTTCTGCACAGGCCTCGGTGACGGACGTGCTATCCCAAATAGCACAACTTATCGCAGCATCCCAGCAATGACAGAATCTCTGACGCATAATATAATATCCGACGGCGCTGGGTCGGGACGCTCCGCGGAAGCATCAAGTGCGGACGTCCGAAAATTTCATACGGTCCGACGGGATGCCGAAAGGGATTCGGAGGTTTTCGAGCTTTCCCTTTCGGAACAACATAAGCTGCTGTATATGTCATCCGACTTCTTCTTCTAGAGGTTCTTAGTCGGACCAGAATGCTGCGATACCGGATAAGAAACTGATAGCGTCGGTGGACTTAGAAATTTTTGGTTCGGTTCAGGGACATCGTCCCTCAGTTCCGACACAGTCCAATAATGTCTCAGATACGTTCGATTTATTGAACGACGCTATATATATTTTTTATATGCTTGCTATGTACAAGCATATCTGGTTTCTTGTTCGCAAAATTACTGAGATGTTTTTCAAAAGTGTGCCTCTGTCGTCATAGTTAATGAAGAGCTAATTAGTGCTCATGGATTACGTCAATCTCCTAAGAGGTCCCTAGTAGGATCGACGGAGTTGACATTCGCTAGCTCACCCGGTGTAGCGTCCATTCATCGAATGGTTCGGCAGTCGGGTTCGTCCGTTGCGGTCTAGGATGGAGATTTGGGTGATGCGAGCACTATAATAGACTTTAGTACACACCCAGTGACGACGGATTAGAGGAGAGATCGGAGGAAGCCTGTTAGTCCGGTTCCTAGCTCGTCCGGTCCGTCCGGGCGGCGAGCGAGAGAGGTCCCTCTCTCGTGCAACAACATATGGGACCGGATGTTGTGGTACAGACATTTCACCTTCGGAGCGTATGTCCGCCACTCCGGACGCTCCGTTATATAGACAGTCCGAGTGACTGTCGATAATGCTTCCTCATCCTCACAGCAGCGCACACGACTGCACATTGGCTACGTGACCTTGAATATCCGGCCAGCTTCGGCATTCAGTGATTCCATGGCGAACAGGTCACGCCATCCGGTAGCCAAGGGACACGAGGCCTGCACACTCTGGTCGCTCGCATAATAGAAGTATGCACGGGGTAACGAACACGGAGCTTCCAGCGGCAATGCATCGTAAGACCGCTTCTCCACAGGCCTCAGTGACGGACGTGCTATCCAAAATAGCACAGCTTATCGTAGCATCCCAGCAAACGACAGATTCTCGGTCGGATCAGGAATAATCCGACAGTGCTGGGTCGGTACGCTCCACTGTTGCATCAGGTACAGACGACCGAATATTTCATAGGGTCCGACAGGATGGGGAAAGGGATTCGGATGATTGCGAGCTTTCCCTTTCGGAACAACAGAAGCTGCCATACATTTCTTCCGGCATTATCTTCCAGAGGTTGTTCCATCGGACTACATTGCTGCGATGCTGGATAAGAGACTATAGCGTCATTGGACACAGAGTTTTGGATCGGTTCAGGGACATTGTCCCTGAGTTGCCGACGCAGTCCAATAATGTCTTAGAACATTTGAATTATTGAACGACGCTATATATATATAAGCTTGCTATCAACATGCTAGTATAGTTTCTTGTCCGCAATGCTCTATTCTGCCTTTCGTGAATTCTAGGAAATAATTGTTTATTGGCAGAACTGGGCTTACCGAGAGTTCCTTTGCGTCTAAGACGGCGAGACTGAAGACTGCTAATTATCTTTTTCGCCGTCTATGTCAATTCCAACCACGATGTTGGAAACGACAATGATGTATAATAGACTTAACTTAGACGCTTTATCATACGTATACCACCTTACTGAGACATTTATCATTACGTCTTCAACAGAAAGAATTCCAGGATATGATCCTCAATGAGATTTCTTTCAGGGGCAGTAGTTTTTCCACGTATAACTCAGCCCTTCAGTGGCAACCTGGAGTTGGTTAGACGTGACGCAGCCCTAGCTACATCCACACGCATTGATAGTAAGGTGAAGAACTCTCTCAGAGTCGCTTCGGCCTCGAGAAGCTTCTCTTCGACGGCAACCTTTCAGCAATCTTGAATTGCTCGATATACACGTTCTCTTGTTTATCAAGTGTAACAATAGATTCAGACGTGGGCATACATTCGGTGGTTGACTCAGAGAGTTCCACTGTAGTTGCCGGATCCGAGTTTTTTGATTATGACGGATGTCATTCAAACAGGTTGGGACACAATTTTGATCCCAATGGATTCGAAGTGCCAGGGTCTTTGGGTTCCGCAGTTTTTAGGCAAGCTCCTTACTTCCAAGGAAGAATATTATGTTGGCTTGCACTACGTCATTGGATGAATTTTATTCAGAAACGCATGTTCAATCCTGTCCGATAATACGACAGTAGTTGCGTATATCCGGAACCAGGGAGGCACTCATTCTGTTCCGTTATTAATTTTAACGGAAAGAATCCTTCTGTTTGTTATAGAACACCAAGTTCTGTTTCGGTTCGTCATATTCTCGGTCGTCGGATCGTATTAGCAGACTCCCTTTCACGTAAGGGTCGTTTGTTGCCGTCGGAATGGACTATCAACAAACAAGTATTCAATCAGATTTGCTATCAATGGGAGCGCCCAGTGAATATTTATTTGCAACACAACTCTCCAATCAATTGTAGACGTTTGTGTCACCGTGTCCGGATCCCTGAGCATATGTAGTTAACGCTCTATCGATCTAGTAGGACGCGATGATAGGATATGCGTATCCTCCAGCGCTGTTGATTCAGCAAGTATTGCTAGAATTATTCATTCACAATACAATTCTGTTGGTAGCATCTCTGTCCCACAGAGACGGTGGATAAATTTACTTAGATGTCTACTGTGGGACTTACCGCGGAAACTTCCTCCACGAGAGGATCTTTTTTCGCTGGGGAAATCGTGTCAACTCTATCACAACCCGCAAGGTCTCAACCTTCACGTATTCCGTTGTGCGGTCCTTCTTGCATAGCAAGCACTGTATAGGACCAGCAGTGGACGCGATTCCTAACTGTAGAAGGACCTCCTCTTCGCTATACTATGCGGCTAAAGTGGAGGATCTTCCATCATTGGTGTAGGGATCTTTATGTTGATATTTTTGATTCCTCCATACCAGACATTGCAACTTTCTAGTATACTTGTTTGACGAGATCAGCTGCAGCCAGTTACTTTTATAGGTTATAGGTCTATGTTATCTGATACCTATGCACACCATGATAGTTTACAATGGAGCCTAATGTCTCTTTATCTAAGTTAGTTTGAAATTTTTCGATAAGAGACCTAGAATCCTTAGATTAATTCCTATTCAGAATTTAGCTTGGGTTCTTATTAACTAAAGCAACCATTTGAATCCTTGAGACAGCAGTTTCAATTCTGGTCTTTTAAGGCAGCGATTCTCTTAGCCTTCTCTTCTGCTGAAGAGCCAGTGAGCTTCATGCACTATCTGTGGACGATTCTCACTTTCGTAGTATCGGAAACTCTATTACCTTTACTATTAATGTTGTATTTTTGGTTAAGAATCAGGCTCCTAATGATATCCGGAACCTATTGTTTTTAAGCCTTCCGTCTTCGAGCGGGCATAGGCCTTTACTCTGTCCGGATAGACCTTTATGTATTTATTAACAGATCTCAGTTTATCAGTTGGACGTAAAGCTTCTTCTGGCTCTGATGCCTAATAGAAGGGTCATTACGGTCCATTCTATTACTTAATGCATTCAGTTAACTATCGGTACTGCTTAGGATAATCTATCCTTAACTCAGCAGTCTGTGCTTAAGATTTCGGCTCATGAAGTAAGAGCTCTTCTACATCTTGGGCTGACGTATAGTTTTGCTGTTATAGATTAATGGGCTGCATATTGGTCTCAACCATCCACATTCACGAATTTTTATCTCAGAAATATTGTATCCATTTCTGGAGACCTGCATTGTTTAGGTCCATTATCAGCTGCTCAGAAAGTCGATCACTTAACAATTGCAACTATAGCTATGTAGGCTTTATGTTCTGGCAGTGACTCCGTCCTGCTGCCCTCTTCGCTCTGGGCTATTTGACCCAGGGCAAGAAAAAGGGGGGGGGGGGTGTTCCCTTGGGTCACCTGTTTTTATTATGAAAACAAGGGGATACCTCCTCCGGAGTTAGTATTTCTGAGCTGTTACTGGGATGGTTTCTTAAGTGAAAGTTATGTTTTTAAATTCATTCATGTCATAGTTTTAAAGTATAGCATTTGTATATGTCATGTGTCAAACGGATGTTATTATACTATCCTCGGACACTTTTAAAAGAGTATAAAGAGTCTCAATTCTTTGGACTAACTTTATTTATTGGCTTACTTTAAATATAATTAGTATACGAATTATACTGGATATTAATAGAGAACATGGATGTTATCATGCTCAATTATAAAAGGTATTGTGTCTTTCTAATTTGTCATAAATAAGAAAGATACACGTGAAGCCTATTTCTCCTTTTCTCCTACAGGAGATGACTATTTATATAGTTGAGCTTATTGGATTTTCCTCTATGTCCTGGGCCCTCCAGCCTTTTTACTATTCAGCTATGTCTGGGTCATTGGTACAGTATAAAAATCTTAAAAAATTTATAGTAATTTATATATTTTTTATACTTACCAATGACCCAGACGGGGATGGCCCTCCCAGGAGTTGGGAACTCATACCTCCCCGCTGAGGACATAGCGCTCACCAGGCACTGTTGGTAAGAATGATTAATGGCGCCAATTTCGGGACGTCCTTGACACTGCGCATGCGCAGTAGAGGTGAAGTATGGAGGGCCATTCAGGACATGTTTTCTTTGGTTTTAGATGCAAATTTTGGGGATTGGGGGGCAAAATTTGTGTTTGGCCCTATATTTTTGAGAGTTAGCACCAGCTATGTCTGGGTCATTGGTAAGTATAAAAAATATATAAATTACTATAAATTTTTTAAGTTTTCATTGAATTTTCAGAAATATATTTTAATTCCAACGAATGGGGGCACGGTAGTGTTGCGGTATCCAGTTCTTGTCAGATCACCAAAGTTAAGCAATGTCGAACCCGGTTAATCCTTGGATGGGTGACCGTCTAAGCGATCGATTTGAACTCCCGCGTTGTGTCCTTGGGCAAGGCACTTAACCCTGATTGTCCACATGGAGCACTATGATGCCATGCACTAAAGAATACTGCACGTCAATGGTGTGCATGTCTTCAGCCAATCTAAGCCTGCCTGTGCGGCAGTGCGGAGTTACGATGTTGGGGAGCAGGCAGCTGCTCGTCATTGCTCGGTTCTCTCCAGGTACTCCGGCTTCCTCTACCTGTAAAACTGTCGCCAACACAATATGACCTTGGCTGTTAAAGTGTCGTTAAACCTTAATAAATAAATAATTCAAACAAATGTCTTTAACCCTTTATGTACCAAATTGTAATGCGTCTGCATCTTCTTCAGATTCACCAGTCAGAATCCTTTCAAATTTGGTTTACAACATCTCTAGGGGAGTCAGATTCAAGTTTGTTCAAATTGGGTCCCTGGGTTATTATTTGGGCTCCCTCTGGTAGCCCGAATTTTAACTTAATGCAATATGAGGAAATTTCTTTAAAAATCTTCTTCAGATCCACCTGTCAGAATGCTTTCATATTTGGTATATCGACCTCTCTTGAAAATAACAGTTTTTAAGTTTTTTCAAGGATATACCTTGAAAAGAGAGAGAAAAAGTCAATAGACTTAACAATTGACTGAACCAAACTGAGAGGGCCGAGAGTGCTTTTCTCCATACTACAATAATCCATTGTCCATTTCCTGCCAAACATGCGAAAATTCATTATAGGCCGAATAAAAAAAGGTGTTTGGTTCTCAGGTATCGCCGCGTTGAAAAATAATGCCTACTTTGCTCCTTTTTTAGGGTAGTCAATAAAAAACTTTCCTCCATTCTCCACGTTCATCATAAATGCTATTCCACTGAAATGAGTTCATTGAATAGATAGAGCTATCCTGGTTACGAAATGAATTCAGTGAACAGATAGAGTTATCCCAGTTACTGGACAAAATAATGGGAACTACCTTTTTATTTTTATAACACTAACCTGAATCACCATTGTGGTTGTACCCCTGTGGGAACCCTGGGAAGTGAAGCAGTGCTTGTTTACTGTGGTAAACAAGCTCTGTTTCACTGGTAAAATAGGACCCAGTCACTAATGCTTGGGGTGCGAGTCCTCTAAAATAGGCAACATGGGGTATAAACAATTCACTGACCATAACTTCATCTCCATGTTGTGGTCATGATTAGCCATTGTGCAGAAGTATGTGACCTTAAACAATAATAAATAAATAAATTGTGGTTGTACTTGATTACAGTTCCGGTCAATATATGATAGACACTCTAACTGTACTTAATTTTGTTTCTGAAAATTCACGAGAGCTAATGCCGCCGGGACGTTTTGGTCCCGAAATCAAAGCCAGGACATTTCATCCCAAATATCGGGATGATTCGTCCCAACGTAAATTCTGTATATTGCATAGTTTTTAAATTAGCACCCTGTTGTTTAGTGTGGGTCGCAACGCCCTGTTGTTTAGTGTGGGTCGCAGCACCCTGGACGAATCATTCCACCTGGAAGATCAACTTGGGATGAATTGTCCCGGGACAAGCTGGTTTTGGGAGGTGTTATTTATCATGTATTGTTTGGAACCGAAATCAAGTACACCCACCATGGCGATGTTCATTGATATAACATTGTTCACAACAGAAAAATTCTAAATCCATGTGCATGGTTCCTTGGACCGTTATTGCTATCCCAAGCAACTTTACCATAGACTTGTTAAATAAAGTAAAAGCTGATAACGGGTCCATTATCCCTTTACCCAACGTAACGGCCAAAACCGGCCAGCGCTATTCTCAAATATCGCCAATTAATTTTCAAAATATTTTCATTTTTTGTCTCAAAAACATAGGTTATGATCCCTCGTTGGAACGAGCTCGTCAAGCTCGTTCCAACGAGGGGTCATAACCTATGTTTTTGAGACAAAAAATGAAAAAAATTAGTTATTCAACAATTTTTTTTGCAAGTGACGTCTGCTTTTCACGTTAGGTAAAGGGTTATTCCATGTGAATTTCGCAGAGCGGACAATCTTAATATCAACACACAAGCTCGAGTTGAAAAAGACAAGTTGGCAGTATTTGATTAAAACTCTGAATTTTAAAAAAAGATTGTTCCCATGATTTTTTGTAGTTTCATATGTCCTTTCTTATTATTTTGCCTGACCATTTATGGAGTTGAATGTACTTCAAGCTTTTCTAATCAATTGAAGTTTCGAATTAAAGTATAAAGCACCTTGGTATAATATAGTGAGACCGGGTTAACCCTTTACCTAACATGAAAAGCAGACGATACTTGCAAAAAAAATTCTTGAATAACTAATTTTTTTCATTTTTTGTCTCAAAAACATAGGTTTTGACCCCTCGTTGGAACGAGCTCAACGAGCTCGTTCCAACGAGGGGTCATAACCTATGTTTTTGAGACAAAAAATGAAAATATTTTGAAAATTAATTGGCGATATTTGGGAATAGCGCTGGCTGGTTTTGGCCGTTACGTTGGGTAAAGGGTTAAAAATAAAAAAACAGCCTCCCTCGTGGTGAAAATAGAGGAAAAAAAAAACTGCTTCCCTCCTCAGTTTTGAAAAAAGAAATTCCTGAGAACCAAACACCTTTTTTTATTTGGCCATATGATGAATTCTGGTGGATACCTGTTAATTTGTGGGAATTGAAATATATTTCTATGAATTCAATGAAAAATAAAGCCTGTTAAATTGTGGGAGATTGTCAAGAAACACATGCAAGTGAGTGACTAGTTGAGTGGTTGAATGAGTATTCATGTTTTTAATATGCAAGTGGTTTCGAGCATGTAAATAGTTTTGAGTTTGCAGGTAGTTTTGAATATGGGAGTTAGTTTGAGTGGCTGAACAGTTTCCAGTGTGAATTGGTGAGAATACAGGAGAATTGGTGAATATGCAATTAAATAGGCCGATGCATATCTGTAGTCAACCTTGAACAGTCAGATTGGGTACTCTCTTTATATGTAACATATGGACCACATGGGTTGATCACTTGTTATATCTAGACAAATAAAGTTTTGTATGAAATTGGAGCATCTGTCACAGTAATTAAAATGTACTGCTACTAGTACCAAGCAATCAGGCCTAATTGATCTAATTTGGGCACAACAGGAGAGATCAAAGGATCTATCTTGCACCATGGCTTGTCCCAGTAGGAGAAACTTTTGAAAATATAGACCAAAAACAAGCCATATCCTTGCTTCCATAGCCCCTGATAGTACCCTGTTGAACACAGTTTTCATAATGGGGGCTTGTTGAGACAGTTAGGAATACTTTTATCATGAAAATTATCCAAAAGAACCGATAATTTGGGCATGTTATCATATTTTGGTCACAACATTTACCTCCAGTAATTTGTGGAATTTAAAGGTCTCCAAGCAATGTATCAACAGTGCATTATCACCAATTCATATTTGGATGAATGAAACATAGGTTTTTAGATTCGATAGCTGGATTATCTGGAAAACCTATCAGATCTAGTTCTGGAGTTAAACCGAATGCCATGGTAATTAGCTTTCAAGATTCTCATCGATGCCTTACACCACATAGTATTTCAACATTTCCCCAATTTTTTTGTTTCCTCCATTTTGTTGGAGCATTTGTTTTGAGGCCTCAGAATTTGTCTGCATTTGAATTAGGCCATTGGTGGTAGAGAATTGTTGTCTCAAAACATAGCAGCTTCCATAAGGCATAAGTTTTGTATTGTGAAAAAAGTATTAAACAGATGTGTAATAGTAGCTTTTTCATTTACAAATATCAAGGTGAACAAATAGAAGGAAATATTCTCCACTTGAACTGATAACTTGATGCACTTCTTAAATTTGATATTTCTAATTTCCATTTTAGGTTTTTATATCTATAAAAGGTATATACTATCAAGTAGAAATAATGTCACAGACCATAACATGGGTTTCACCACACAAACTAGGATTCAGTGTGAGTATAGACATATATATCATTTGATATACAGAGGACTGCTGACAGGATATTTGTGCCCCAGTACAAAATGTGTTGACAAACATTTAACCCTTTACCCAACGAATCGGCCGCATCCGCCCGCGTAATATGCAAATTTAGCAGTTGAAAAAATGTTATATTTTTATACTGTACCAATGACCCAGACTTAGCTGGTGCTAACTCCACAAAAACCAGGGCCAAACACAAATTTTGCCCCCCAATCCCCAAAATTTGCATCCAAAACAAAAAGAAATAATGTCCTAAAGGACCTCCATAATACGACTCTACTGCGCATGCGCAGTGACGCAGTCGTCCCGAAATTGGCGCCAAATATCATTCTCTGTTTGGCCCTTCATCAGTCAACATCTCACTGATCTTTGTGCTTGTAAATCTCAGTTTAAAGGATGCCAGACACGTAATTCTTGGAGAAAATGTGATTCTAAGGAGGATAGAAGGAGGAGAGGAAAAAAGAAGTGGCAAAAAATAATCAGGGCTGTACTTAAAATTTTTTGTTAAAATTATGTTAAGTTGCCTATTTTCGAGGCAAACGCCTCTTGTTGTCATTCTTGCTAATTGTTGCACTGCTTATTCAGTGTTTCCTCTCCCCTAACCTTCTAAAGTCCCCCCTTGCAATTCTCCCATGCTTTTGGCATATTTTTGAGAAGTTTCATTTCTAAAATTTCCCTGGGAGAGTTGCTTGGTTACAGAATGTTTTCTGTTATTTTCCCCATAGTTACGTTTTCACCCATGGGTGTATAACGTTTGTGTTCTGCATCTTCCATCTGATGTTCTGCAGATTCTCCCCTGGGAGTCTCTGTTTTGCATCAGATAGAGTGTAATTGAGGACTGATTCCGGGCCAGTTTTTTCAGTGCCTGGAGTCATGTTTTCTTCTGTGTTTACACTGTTTGTTTTCATTGGCAACAGCCTTTTTTGAGGGGGGCTGTTTGTCTTTGAGGTAGTTTATCTCATTATAAGATACATTTATATTATCCGAAAGTGTCTCATTAATTATTTTATATAATTTTAAAATTTTTGACCACACTTTGCCATCGGATCCATCGGGGCTCAACGTTACTTTTCAGCAACTTGGGCTTCTCTGAAAAAATATTTTTTCAAAATTATTTTGTTTTGCAATTGTTTTTTCATTTATTAATGGATCATGTTATTATGTATCTTTGTGTCAGGGGTTTTTGCGAGTAACTAGGACTTATTGTTGTTCCTTCACAATGAAAGGAACTTGTTCAAATTGTAATAGGAAGAAATCTTCCTCTGACTTTCATGATTATTGCATAAATTGTAGTCAGTGTTCTCGCATTAATCCCTGTCCTGTATGTGAACATTGGGATGAGAAACATTGGAAACGTGTGTCACGATATGTTGTTTCTGGAGAAAGAGCGATGCCGGCTCTTTCTCCACAAGGTCACTCTACTCTCTCAGTTTCTATTTCAGAGGAACCAGAACAGGGTGATGTTTCCATGTTATCCTCTTCAAGTGTGCGTCCGTCGTCACAATTAAATACAGAGCTAGCGGCAAAAGTGCTCATGGAGATTAGACAAATGTCGTCCGCTAGCTCGCCCGGTGTAGCGTCCATTCACCGAATGGTTCGGCAGCCGGGTTCGTCCGATGCGGTCCAAGAGGAAATTTTGGGTGATGCGAGCACTATAAAAATAATAGATGCACACCCAGTGACGGCGGATAGTGAACGAGAACGGAGGAAGCCTTTTAGTCCGGTTCCTAGCTCGTCCAGGTCCAGCCGGGCCGCGAGCGAGAGAGGCCCCTCTCTCGTACAACAACATCTGGGACCAGATGTTGTGGTACAAAATGTGTCTTTAGCGGAGCATACGTCCGTCGCTCGGGACGCTCCGTTGTATAAGCAGTCCGCAGAGACTGTTAAGGCTTCCTCTTCTCGCCGGCGCACACGACCGCACCTTGGCTGCGTGACCTCCGATATCTTGCCAGCTTCGCCGAGGAAGGATTATTCGGCGACCAGGTCACACCATCCGGCAGCCAGGGACTCGAGACCGATGGACTCCGGACGTTCGCATAGGAAAAGTATGCGGGAGCCATCCGATGCGGAGCTGCCCTCGGCAAAGCAGCGAAAGACCGCTCCTCCGCAGGTCTCGACGTCGGACATTCTAGTGCAGATAGCACAGCTTATCGCAGCATCCCAGCAGCCGACAGAAACGGTGTCGGATCGAGAATTATCCGACGGCGCTGGGTCGGTACGCTCCGCCGAAGCATCGGGGGCGGACGACCGGGAACATCGGGAGGTCCGACCGGATGGTGAAAGGGATACGGATGAATTGGAGCTATCCCTTTCGGAACAACACAAAGCTGCCGTAGACTTCATCCGGCACTTTCTTCCTCAAGTTGTTCCGTCGGGCCAGACTGCTGCGCTTCCGGACAGGAGAATTATAGCGTCATTGGACTCTGATTTTTTCGAGCGGTTCAGGGACATCGCTCCCGAGTTTCCGTCGCAGTCCAATAATGTTGCAAGAACATTTGAATTATTGAACGACGCTATTTTTAAACTTGCTTCCAGGACAGGGAAAGCAGGCTTCTTGTCCGCAAATACTCTCAACCTGCCTTTCATTAATGCAAGGAATAAATTCGACACGGCAGGTCAGGGTATACCGAGAGTTCCTCTGCGTATGGACGACGAGGCGGAAGACTTAGAGCTATCATTACCGTCGTCAGCTTCTATTCCAACCGCAGTGTTGGAAACAGCTATTGCGTCTAACAGAGCCAATTTAGATGCCTTATCTTACGCAGATCACCTTACGAAGGCGTTATCACTGCGTCTTCAAGGGGAAGAGTTTCAGGATATACAATCCTCCTTAAGACTTCTTTCAAGGGCAGTAGCTTATTCCACGTGTAACTCCGCCCTTTCAGTGGCTAATCTGGAGTTGGTTAGACGTGACGCAGCCCTGTCTACATCCACACTAGTGGATTCTAAGGTGAAGAACTCTCTTAGAGTCGCTTCGGTCTCAGGAGATCTTCTCTTTGACGGCAAGCTTTCCGCTATTTATGATAATATTAAAAAGAAAGCTAGTGATTCTCTGTTGTTTAGATCCGCTCCTAAAAGGTCGGATTCAGCAGACACGAATAAGGCGGGCACTTCTGGGTCTTATCCGCCCAAGAGAGGTTCCTATAGAGGTTCCGGTGCGTCCTCTAGCTCTTATTCGAGAGACCGTCAGGATAGCGACTCTCGTTCGGGACGTCCTTCAGGCCGGGACAATCGGTCGGACGCCCCGAGGTCGACGAGGCGAGGTGCGGGTCGTGGAAGACGTGGTTTCTCCTACCGCAGGCCTCGCAGATCCAGGAGGTGATGGCTCAAACCTCTATCGCGTTCCGGTTGGCGGAAGGTTGTCGAGTTTTTCTCAAGAGTGGGCGTCGATTACGGACGACCCTTGGGTGAGAGGAGTGACTTCGGAAGGTCTAAAGATATCCTTCAAACGAAAGCCTCCATTAACTCGAAGTCCAAAGTGGACTCATCTTCCGTCAAACCCTCAGAAAAGAGACGCTCTGCTATCAGAGGTGCAGTCTCTTTTAATGAAGAACGCGGTAGAGGTCGTAGAAAACCAGGAATCGCTGGGATTCTACAGCCATCTGTTTCTGGTTCCGAAACCAGACGGCTCGTTCCGTCCAGTAATAGATTTGAGCTGGATAAACAAGCTGATCATCGCTCCGAAGTTTTATATGGAGACGATTCGATCGGTCAGAGCGAGTATTCGGGTGAACGATTATGCAACGAGCATAGATCTCAAAGATGCGTACTTTCACGTCATGGTACATCCGACATTCCGAAAGTATCTACGCTTCGCAGTCCTAGGAGTGGTGTATCAGTTCCGGGCCATGTGCTTCGGATTGAATCTAGCACCCTGGGCTTTCACTCGAGTAATGAACTCGGTAATGATTTACTTCCGAGCTCATTCGTCTGCGGTAACGTCGGCCTACCTGGACGACATTCTTCAGAGGTACGGCAACGAGTTAACGCTTCAGAACGATGTTCAGAATCTTCTTCTATTGCTCCGACGTCTCGGTTTCATAGTAAACGAGGAGAAGTCGGATCTGGTGCCGTCCAAGTCATTCACTCATCTGGGAATGAGCTTCGAGACGCACAACAATCTCGTTCGTCTGCCGTTAACCAGAGCGAAATTAGTCAGTTGTTACGCTCGCTATTGTCTAAATACAGACAAAGTCACAGCGAGAGAATTTATGAGACTGATAGGTCTGTGCGGAGCCGCTGCGGATCTCATTCCGATGGGACGGCTACGCACACGGCCTCTTCAAATTTTCTTGACTCAGAATTGGAGTGTGAAAATTCATTCGCTCGATGTAGACGTTCTCTTGTCAGATCAAGTGAAACAAGAGATTCAGACTTGGGCAAACATTCAGTGGTTAACTCAAGGAGTTCCGCTGCAGTTGCCGGATCCGAGTTTTACCATTATGACGGATGCCAGTCAAACAGGTTGGGGTGCATCATTAATCCCAACGGATTCGAGATGCCAGGGTCTTTGGGATCCGCAATTCCTGGGCAAGCACATAAACATCAAGGAAATGATGTCAATTTGGCTTGCGTTACGTCACTGGATGGACATTATTCACGATGCTCATGTCCAAATCCTATCCGACAATACGACAGTAGTGGCGTATATACGGAATCAGGGAGGCACTCATTCAGTTCCGTTGTTCAATCTAACGGAAAGAATCCTTCTGTTTGCGTTGGAACATCACGTTCTTCTTTCGGTCCGTCACATACCGGGTCGTCTGAATGTGCTAGCAGACTCCCTTTCTCGAAAGGGTCGCTTGTTGCCGTCGGAGTGGACTCTCAACAAACAAGTATTCAATCAGATTTGCTACCAATGGGAACGGCCAATGATAGACTTATTTGCGACACATCTCAACAATCAATTGCAAACGTATGTGTCCCCGTGTCCGGATCCAAGAGCATTTGCTGTAGACGCTCTATCGATCCCTTGGGACGGAATGATAGGATATGCGTATCCTCCAGCGCCGTTAATTCAACAAGTATTGCTAAAGATAAAACAATCTCAATGCAAGATTCTGTTGGTAGCATCTCTGTCGCCACAGAGACCGTGGATAAATCTACTCAGGTGTCTGTTGTGGGACCTACCGCGGAAGCTCCCTCCACGAGAGGATCTTCTTTGGCAGGGGAAGTCGCGCCAACTGCATCACAACCCGCAAGGTCTCAACCTTCACGTTTTTCCGTTGTGCGGTCCTTCTTGCATGGCAAGCACTTTACAGGACGAGCAGTGGACGCGATTTCTAACTGTAGGAGGACCTCCTCTTCGCTAAACTATGCGGCTAAGTGGAAGGTTTTCCGTCGTTGGTGTAGGGATCATTCTGTTGATATATTTGATCCCTCTATACCAGACATTGCTAACTTTCTAGTATACTTGTTTGACGAAATCAAACTGCAACCGGTTACTATAAAGGGTTATAGATCTATGTTATCTGATACCTATGCACATCATGATAGTTTACAAATTGGATCTAATGTCTCTTTATCGAAATTGGTTAGAAACTTTTCGATAAATAGACCCAGAACTCTTAGATTAATTCCTAAGTGGAATTTAGCTTGGGTTCTCCTTAAATTGAAGGAAAAGCCATTTGAACCTCTTGGGACAGTAGATTTCAAATTCTTATCTTATAAGACAGCTTTTCTCTTAGCTTTCTCTTCTGCCAGAAGAGTCAGTGAGCTTCATGCACTATCGGTGGATGATTCTCATTATCGTAGTGTTGGGAACACTATCACCTTCACTACTAACGTCGGTTTTTTAGCTAAGAATCAGGCTCCTAATAAATATCCGGAACCTATTGTTATTAAGGCTCTTCCGTCTTCAGACGGGCGTAGGCCTTTACTCTGTCCTGTTAGAGCACTACGTATCTATAAACAGAGATCTCAGTTCATCAGAAAGGGACGGAAACGTTTCTTTCTGTCTTTGATGCCTAATAGAAAGGACATTTCAGTCCATTCTATTGCTAGATGGATTCAGTTAACTATCCGTACTGCGTATGAAGATTTATCTTCTTCTCAGCAGTCTGTGCTTAAGATTTCTGCTCATGAAGTAAGAGCTCTTTCTACTTCCTGGGCTTATGCTAATAGTGTTGCTATTACAGATTTAATGAAGGCTGCTTATTGGTCTCAGCCATCCACATTTACTAATTTTTATCTCAGAAATATTGAGTCCATTTCTGGAGACCTGCATTGTTTAGGTCCGTTATCTGTTGCTCAGAATGTCGTCCACTAAACAGTTGCAACTATAGTTATGCAGGCTTTCTGTTCCGGCAGTGACTCCGTCCGGCTGCCCTCTTCGCTCTGGGCTATTTGACCCAGGGCAAGGGGAAGGGGGGGGGCGGGTGTTCCCTTAGGTCACCTGCTTTATAGTGAAAAGCAAGGGAATGCCTCCTCCAAGACAGTATTTCTGAGTCGCTTCCGGGATGGTTTTAAAGTGTAATATTAATGTTTAATTTCATTCATGTCTTATTTTTAAAGTGTAGCTCGGTGTGAAGCATTTGTATATGTCAAGTGTCAAACGGGCTTTAATATACAATACTCGGACACTTTTAAATGATTATAAAGAGTCTCAATTCTCTGGACTACTTTATTTATTGGCTTGTTTTAATAATAATTAGTATAAAGGTTATACTGGATATTAATAGAGAACATGAATGTTTTTTGTGCTCAATTATTAAGGGTAGTGTATCTTTCTAATTTAAATATTAAATAAGAAAGATACATGTAAAGCCTAATACTCCTTTTCTCCTTAAGGGGTTATCTCTTTATTTTATAATTGAGCTTATTGGATTTTCCTCTATGTCCTAGGCCCTCCAGCCTGTTTACTATTCAGCTAAGTCTGGGTCATTGGTACAGTATAAAAATGTTAAAAAATTTATAGTAATTTATATATTTTTTATACTTACCAATGACCCAGACGGGGATGGCCCTCCCTGAGTTGGGAACTCTTGCCTCCCCGCTGAGTACATAGCGCTGACCAGGCACTGCCAGTAAGAATGATATTTGGCGCCAATTTCGGGACGACTGCGTCACTGCGCATGCGCAGTAGAGTCGTATTATGGAGGTCCTTTAGGACATTATTTCTTTTTGTTTTGGATGCAAATTTTGGGGATTGGGGGGCAAAATTTGTGTTTGGCCCTGGTTTTTGTGGAGTTAGCACCAGCTAAGTCTGGGTCATTGGTAAGTATAAAAAATATATAAATTACTATAAATTTTTTAACTTTTCAAAAAATTTCAACAAAACCATATCATGTGACCCCTCGTTGGAACGAGCTCGCCGAGCTCGTTCCAACGAGGGGTCACATGATATGGTTTTGTTGAAATTTTTTGAAAAATTTGAAAAAATGATATTTAAAATAATAAATATTGATATCGTCTGCGTTGGGTAAAGGGTTAACTGGTAGAGTATTAGAAACCCATATTCGGGCTTTGCTATAAAGTGCAGGTACCATAACTCTAAGACTTCATAATCAATGGATGTGCTTCATATGATCTTGGAAGTGAAATTATCTAGTCTTTAAGATTTGTCCTGTTACAATTTATTGCAGAGTGCCTATATGCACTCTCCCATAAATTGTAACAGAGCAAAGACGTGTTAACAAATTTTGACCACAAATAATTTGGCATTCTACCAATTAATATTTTTATACTAGAACCAATGGCCCAGACTTAGCTGGTGCAACCTCAATAATATCAAGGGCCAAACACAAAGTTTTGAACCTGCTCAATCCCCAAAATTTGCATACTAAACCGAACTTAGCTGAATAGTGAAAAGGCTGGAGGGCCTAGGGCTTAAAGGAATAGCAGACTAAATTTCAGCTCCTAAGCCTGCAGGAGGACTCCCAAGGTGAATAGGAGATTAAAATATGAGGAATTACATATATCCCTCTCTGTACAACAATAGAGAAGATCATGAGATAAAATCTCAACTGATCTTTATATCAAACCTGCAGATAACCATATCTACCTGTGTTACGACTCATTCCATAAAAAAAACCCAAATTAGTGGCATACCATACAATCAACCACTCAAAGTTAAACACATCTGCAGTGAAGAAAATGACTTCCTTCAGCGTGCCAAAACCATGATTGAAAAGTTTAAAACCTGAGAATACCCTGCAGAACTCTTGACCAATACCTTAGAAAGAGTTAAACAACGAAACGGAATTGATCTACTCCAAAAAGTTATGGACAGTTCCTCTAACTCAGAACACGCTACATTTGTATTAACCCTTAAAGGCCTATTTCCGAGTTTTATGACCTCAGAACTAGTGCCCTCAACATGCCATCATGAGGAAATCCTGCTAACAATAGACAAATTACCTAGGCTGTGGGGGGGGGGGGGGGGGCATCATGGCTCAATAGGTAGAGGCACAGGCTACAAGCTGAGAGGTCCTCTGTTCGAATCCCACCTGCTGCAACCGTGTTGTGTCCATGGGCAAGACACTTCACCCCAATTGCCCATGTGGGCCACGGTGGCTTTGTGTACTAAGGAATACTGCACATTGATGGTGCACTTGTCTTCAACCAATGCTAACCCTACTTGTGTGGAGTTAGTATGCTGGGGGCCTGACAGTTGCTCGGTGGTTCTCTCCGGGTACTCCGGCTTCTTCCACCCATAAAACTGCCTGTCACAAGGTGACCCAGGCTGTTGAAAGAGTTGTTAAACCCCAATAAATAGTCAAGGCAGCCAAGACATGGATAGAAATCACTGCTAAGCCTCTAGATGTGTGCAGGCTGTGGTCAGATGTGAATTCAAGACAATTGTCCAGGCCCTTAAGGGTTAAACTACCAGTCGGAATATAGTTCTATCTTCCGCCATGTATACAGGCTATGACCCATAATCACCAGCTCAAAAATCTTCTGTTTAAGATTCTCAGAATACCCTCTTTTAGCCTCTGGATGAAACAAGTCATTTAAAGATTTTCTCACCAGGCTGGACTACCACAACTCTTGACAAGCTAGTGGCAAAACAAACCCCTACCCACACACACCACAAAATTAATTGCACAATATGTTTATCTGTCCAAAGGGCTGCTGCTTTAGTAGTACAGTCACAGAAAATGATTTAAGGGCCCTCACAATTAGAAATTGTCTATACCTCACAATGTACCAGAAGTGCATCAAACAATATGTTGGAGAAACCAAGAGCCACTTCCCCCCCAAAACTCTCGGAACAGAGAATGGAGCTGTGTAAAACAAGATACAATAAAATAAATGCTAAGTTTATCTCTAGAATACAGGAAAACACACAATCCCTGTTAATTGAATACTGTTAATGGAATAATTTTCATTGGTAAAGTGGCTATTCAATTAACAGGGTTCCACTGTATAAACAGTGTGAACATTCTCCCTCATGCCTCCGGGGAGTACAAACTCATACATAGCCAGTCAGACACTTAATTTCTCCCCCACTTCTTATGCAAAATATGTGTGTCTCATGTGAGAAGGCCATGTCAGATAGATATCTATTTCACATGACCCACGTGACTGTATCTTATGTTTCGTGGTTGTTCAAAGTATTGTTGTTTGTTGTACTTGATGTTAATAATAACAGTATATTGTGTACAGTTTTGTTCAATTTCTTAACTTAATTCCTATCACTACAGCATCCATCAATTGATTAATGCACATGCCCAAGTGACGTCATCAGAATGTGTCAATGTTCATTTTGCAACAAATCTTTAACCCCTGTCTTGCCAGCATTGGAATTTAATTTCGTGATATATACCTGTGGTATATACATAACTGTTGTGTTCTCTTTCTTATAAGCAAATCAGTTTTTTTCAGAAATGGACAACAAAATTGTTCGATATTGTCGCACATGCCCTGGATTACTTTTGATGATGTCAGAGTGTATTGTGGTGGGGGTGGGGGGAGAAAAATTATCCCTGATGGGGGTGGGTGTGAGATGGGGAAATCTCAACACTCCAGACAAGATATTTGGCCCAGACACTTGACAAGCCTCGTGTCTGACCCAAATATCTTGCCCTCGGGTGAGATTTCCCCATCTCACACGTTCACCCATCAAGGATAATAATGATCTGCCAACCCGAGTACAGTTTTTAGGACTACTTCCTCTTGGACATTTGTCATTTAAATTGAGGGTGGAGTATGGGTATGCATCATTATTTTTTTTCAGAAAATCCTCTACTTGAGTTAACATGTGAGTGAAATATTTAGTACACGTTTCCACCTGTTACTGCCATGCAGGGGGCTTTGTTGTAAAATTTCAACAAGAATTTGGTTGTTTTACTTGTTGAAAAACATTGACACATTCACTCCATAACTGCATTGCCTGATGTTTAGAAACATTGAAAATAAATTCTTTTGGTTGTTTTGAAATAATAATTGCCACCATTGTCTGAAAGTTGTATTAGGTAAAGACTCAACAGGAACTAACTCACATTTATCCTTTTATTTCAGACTACACATGATGTTGATTTTAGAATTATGGAGACCTTTGTTGAATTTTACACATGCATGCTTGGCTTTGTAAACTATAGATTATATCACAGTTTGAATCTGCACTACCCCCCAAAGGTACGTAAATTTAAAGTTTGATTATAGAATGATCTTGAATTTTATTTCTGTTTTGTAATGTTTAAGAAGTGTTCATAAACATTATAAACATTACGTATTTCTGATCAATTTATGGTAAGTGATTCTTTCATTTGTCGATTCTCAAATGTGTACATGCTGTTTTAACCCTTAGGGCCTGAGGATTTTTACATATTTTGCGACACTTTTGACAGTCTGTATCCTGTGGCTTTGCCGTTGTTTTTAACTCTTTGAATACTGCTGGTGGATACTCTTGCCCAACACAGGGCTTCTCTTGTCATTGAAATCAAAATTTAGGCACATTTAATCACATTTCCTCCCTGTAAATTGAATGGCTTTTCTCACCATTGATTTCTTTCGTTATTCTAAGATTAATTTTTCATCAAATCTAGTCATGGCTGCTACATAGCAGCCATGACCAGATTTGATGAAAAATATCTTGAAAATATTCAACAGGTTAAGAGTTAAGCAAGTCTTGAGTGCCTATATAGACAACCAATACTTACCTAAAACAACTGCCAAAGTACGTAGAATTTAAAAAGTTTGTGCAGGAGAGCATACTAAGGCACTTGTTCTAACACAATAAAAGTGGTCAAAGTTGAAATTTGGCCCTGAACGCTTAAGGTTTCTTTACTCCGTAACTTGTTAGTCAAGATTCTCACCTGTGAGCTTTTGATCCGCTTGTAAAAATAAGGAATTCAGGCAACTTGAAAAAAGAGATGATAATCATAAGACTAGAATTTACAATGTCAAGAAATCAAGAGATTCACCAATTTTGCCAGATTTTTCGGCAGGGCAAAATCAGCCTTCACACAAGAGATGGGAAGCATTTTCAAATAAATTTGCATAACTTATTTTTGTTGGCATATCCCCTTTTTCCCTTTCTGTATGCCAAGTATTACTCTCTAAAAGGGTAGTATTTTATTTCTTACGAAATGAAATTAATTCACGACCACTTATAGCATTTTCTTATTTGTAAACATTGCTTCTATTATGCACTGATGACCTGTCACATGAGCCGATTTTTAGATATTTAATAATATTTGATACATGACAAATAAAATAAAAAGCACATGGAAATCTTCACTGAATGGAGCTCCGAGTTTGATCAGAAAAATTCACCTGTGATTGTTATTTCATTTCATTTCTTTGGTATGAATGGCCACAAGTGTAATATTAAGGGAATAGCTGTGATGGGTGAAATGAGGTGGGGTGAGGGGGTGGTGTGTGTGGGGGGGGGGGGGGGGGCATTGATAACGAGCATTTCACTTCAGAAAAATGAAATAAAATAAAAAACACAGGTAAATCTTCACTGAATGGAGCTCTGAATTTGAATTTGTACTGTTTTGTTGTGTTTAAAATGTATTGATATTGCTGTGAATGGGACGTTTCAGAAGGGAATGTGATTGATAAGGATGCTTGATAAAATGTTATAGTTTCTACCATTGTCGCTTTAAATTTGTTCTGTCTTGTGTTTAAAATATATTCATTTCCATATTGTTATGTTCATTCAGTATCAAGTCAAAATAAAATGTAACAAGTGCTATCTAATTAGTTTTCATTTGTTTTATTTTCCACCCCGGATGAAAGTCGTCTCTTGAAACTTATCTGTAAATCTAAATGGCTCATCTTGGATATATAGTTTGTTTTTGAAAACCTGGTTTCGGTTTTCCCCATAACCTCCGACACAATTCCTGGATAACTTCCTGCTTTCGATTTGGAATTAAACAGGCAACAACAGGTGGATTTCGTAAATATTTTTTATTTATTTCTGAGAAATTCAATTATACGAACGTTTGTCCCTGTAAGGTTTCTACAACTGAGATGTTACTGACCGCTACATGTGCCTACATTAAATAGAAACTGTTGGACATGAACAATACATCAAAATTCTCCTAACTTTGTTCCAACTTGTGGGTCAAAATTCTCCTGCAGACACAACTCTCCGAAAATAAGCCCATCTATATTGTTTCACCTTTTTTTTCATTGCCCACACCCCTAGGCTTATTCCCACGTCAGTACGGTATGATTGCTTCCAGTAACTATCCTGAGTCCCCAAAACAAATATTTTGATTTTCTTGGAAGTGTGTTTGACTTAATAAATTCATGGGCTTAAATTAGTGCTAAAATATACTTTGCATCCCTACTTTTTTACAAAGATTTTCACTTTAAATAAATGCTGAGGCATGCCAACTTTGGAGCCTTATAATCCCTGTTCAATGCTGACAACAAAAACTCAACCATTGTGTTCTGTTGTGGCAATTGCTGATATGAATTGGATTCTACAACTCTCATTATAGAGTATTGATTTAATATTCAGAGGGGGAGTAGGAAAGCGATTTCAGTTAAATTTGAGACGATTGTTCTGACACAGCATTTTGTTTTTGTTCAATTCAACTTGCCCAGCCCTATAGGGAGGAAGTGGAGGGAGATGCTCCCAAATTTCAAAAAATCTTCTCATGAACCAGTGGGTCCAATGACTTGATATATGGTACTGTCCTTCCTTTTTAGGTGTAGAATTAAGTTTGTTCTAACAAAGTTTGTGGCACAATATTTGCCTTTGTAACGGTGGTGGTTGGGTGGTGGGGAGGGGATCTTTGGGGAAAAGAGAGTTTTTGCCCCCACTCCAATTTTCTATTTTCTGAACTGATGAGCCGATTTGAACCAAATTTGGTGTGTGGTATTATTGAGTCATAAGTAAGTGATTCATGCAAAAAGAAAATCCTTGAATCCATGTGGGAACACCAGGAACCAAAAATGAATATATTTTCAAATGCCCATATTTCCCAAAACACACAGAACAGAGATTGGTTATTTGGTATGAAGTATCCTTAGGACCAGTAGAATGGATTGGTAAAATAAAAATGCTATCAGATCTTTCATGGCGTACTATAGAGGGAATCGAAAAAATGCTGAGTCAGCACATTTGCAAAAATTAAAAAAATCCCCTTCTGAACCACTGATCAGAATCTTTTGATATTTGGTATACAGCATCCATAGGGGGTCAGATACCACTCTGTAAAAATAAGCTCCTTGGTTTATATTTAAGCTCCATACAGGAGCCTGAATTTTAATTTTGTGCAATATGAATCTTCTTCTACAGAACCATCACTCAGAATCTTTTTATATCTGGTGTACAACATCGTTACAGGGATCAGATGGACATTTGTTCAAATCATGTCCCCCAGTTAATATCTGATAATATTCTGAACCACTGATCAGAATCTTTTGATATTTGGTATACAGATCCATAGGGGGTGAGATACCACTTTGTTAAAATAAGCCCCTTGGTTTATATTTAAGCTCCATACAGGAGCCTGAATTTTAATTTTGTGCAATATGAATCTTCTTTTACAGAACCATCACTCAGAATCTTTTTATATTTGGTGTACAACATCGTTAACAGGGATCAGATGGACATTTGTTCAAATCATGTCCTCCAGTTAATATTTGGGCTCCCCAAATTTTAAATTTGTGCTATATGAGGAATAATCTTGAAAAATCTTCTTCAAATCCATCAGTATGAATCTTTTGATATATGGTATACAGCATCCTTAGGGAGGTCAGATCTAAGTTTCTTAAAAAAGAAGTCCCTGTGTTAATATTTGAGCTGTCTATTGGAGCCTGAATTTTAACTTAGTCCAATATGAGGCATAATCTCCAGAACCACCAGCCAGAATCTTTTGATATATGGTATACAGAATCCTTACAGGGATTGGATTCAAGTTTGTTTATATCAAGCCCATTGGTTAATAATAAGGTTCTCTATGCGAGCCCAAATTCTTACTTAGTGGAATATAGGGAATAATATTTTTAAAAAACCCTTCTTCTTCAGCTCCACCAGGGAGAATCTTTCGATTTGTATATACAGCCTCCTTAGGGAGGTCAGATCTAAGTTGGTTCAAACCAACTCACTGTGTTAATATTTGGGCGCCTATTGAAGCCCAAATTTTAACTTGGGCCAATATGAGGAATAATCTTTAAAACTTTTTCTCCAGAACCAGTGGTCAGAATCTTTTGATATGTAGTATACAGAACCCTTACAGGGGTCAGATTCACGTTTGCCCAAGTCAGTCCCATTGGGGTGTATTTGGGTTCTCTGTGGGAGCCTGAATTTCATCCTTATGGGGTCAGATTAAAGTTTGTTCAAATCAAGTCCCTTGATTAGTATTTGGACTCCCTGTTGGAACCCAAATTTTAACTTGGTTCAATATGAGGAACATTCTTTAAAAATATCACGCCTCCCCCCCCCCCCCACCCCCCAATCAAAATCTTTTGATATATGGTATACATAGTATATAATCCTTACTGGAGTCAGATACAAGTTTAAAAAAAAGTCCCTGGGTTAATATTTGGGCTATTTAACTTCGTCCAATATAAGAAATAATCTTTGAAAATCTGCTTCTTCAGATCCAGTGGTCAGAATCCTGATTTTTAGCTCACCTGACTTTCAGTCAGGAGAGCTATAGTGATCACTCACCGTCCGTCGTCCGTCGTCCGTGAACATGGTGTTTGCGTCTTCTCCTCCCAAACCGCTGAACCAATTTAATTGATATTTGAGATAATAGTTTGTTATGACATCGCAATTTGATTTTGTTCAAATCAAGTTGCCTCGCCCGTGGGTAGGGCCATACCCTAAAAGTGTGCTGAAATCTTAAAAAATCTTCTTCTCATGAACCAGCTGTAGCAGAGACTTGATATTTGGTGTGCAGCTTCCTTTTGAGGTGTAGACTCAGATTTGTTCAAGAGAAGTTTGTGGGGCTATACTTGGCGTCGTAATGGGAGGGGAAAGAATATTTGCCCCGCCCAAAATTTCTATTTTCCAAACCGAGAGGCAAATTTTGACCAAATTTGATATGAGGGCTTATTGGGTCATAAGTACTTAATTTATGCCAAAAATTTTTTTCACGTCGCCCCATGGGGACCGCAGGAGCTAAAAATAGAAAAAAATGAAAACGCCCATATCTCCAAAACTACACGGCACTGAGAATTCTTATTTGTTGTGAAGCTTCCTTAGGACCAACAGAATGGAATGGTAAAAAAAAATTGCCATCGGTTTTTGGGGATTTTGAAAAAGTGCTGAGTCAGCATTTTTTAACACTGTGGGTAATGGGAAAAAACTACTTTTCTCCCAAATCACTGCTCCAAAAGCTTTAAAATATCACATATAACATCTTTGGAAGATTGTTTCACATGTTTATTGAAATCAATTGCCTGGGTGGATATTTGAGCTCTCTATGGGAGCCCAAATGTTTAAATTAGTGCAGTATGAGGAGTATTTTTCAAAAATCTTCTTCTTCAGATCTACCAGTAAGAATGTTTTGATATTTGGCATGCATTCTTAGGGGGGTGAGATTCAAGTTTGTTGAAGCCAAGTCCCTAGGTTCATATTTAGGCTGAAAATTTGGGGTCCCGTTTGTTTTTTCTGCGTTTTGGCCAATTTTAAGACAAAAAAAAAAAAAAAAAATTTCCCCCTGAAAATTTGGGGTCCGGGTGGGACTTAGAAAATTTTGGACCAAAATCCGAAAAATTTTTTTTTTGTTTTTTCTGCGTTTTGGTCAATTTTAAGACAAAAAAAATTTATTTTTTTTACCCTGAAAATTTGGGGTCTGGGTGGGACTTAGAAAATTTTGGACCAAAATCCGGAATTTTTTTTTTTTGTTTTTCATTTTTTTTTGTCAATTTTAAGACAAAAAAAAAAAAAAAAAATTTTCTCCCTGAAAATTTGGGGTCCGGGTGGGACTTAGAAAATTTTGGACCAAAATCCGAAAAATTTTTTTTTTGTTTTTTATGCGTTTTGGTCAATTTTAAGACAAAAAAAAAATTTTTTTTTTCCCCTGAAAATTTGGGGTCCGGATGGGACTTGGAAAATTTTGGACCAAAATCCCCCAAAAAATTTTTTTTTGTTTTTTATGCATTTCTGTCAATTTTAAGACAAAAAAAAAATTATTTTTTTTCCCCTGAAAATTTGGGGTCCGGGTGGGACTTAGAAAATTTTGGACCAAAATCCGGAAATTTTGTTTTTTTGTTTTTTATGCATTTCTGACAATTTTAAGACAAAAAAAAAAAAAAAAAATTTTCCCCTGAAAATTTTAGTACTGAAATGGTTAACCGGATAACCGGTTTAGAACCGGTTACCTACCTAACCGATTTGAAAAAAACGTCAACCGGTTATCCAAAATATCGATAGTGATCGTCATTCCACGGTTAAAACTTAATAAATCTCCCGCTTCTCCTTTGGGATAGATTACACCTCGAAGCAGGTGTGTTTCTATTGAGAAATAATCGACTTTGGCATTCAAGAATTCGTTAATGATTGGCAATTTCCGTGAGTACTGAGTAACCGCAAAAACTATTCCGTAGTATGTATACGAACGAACGTTGTTGAGTACTCGACAACGTTCGTTTGTATACAAAGTACGAAATAGTTTCTTTGAATACTGCTTTCCAATTCCTATAGTTTTGATCCCAGATTCGGTGAAATAATGGCCATGGATAACCGGATGTTATCCGGTTATAGCTCTCGGTTAGTCGGTTGTGAAAATGAGCCAACCGTTTCAGCCCTAGAAAATTTGGGGTCCGGGTGGGACTTAGAAAATTTTGGACGAAAATCCGAAAAAAAATTTTTTGTGTTTTTTCTGCGTTTTGGTCAATTTTAAGGCAAAAAAAATTTTTTTTTTTTCCCCTGAAAATTTGGGGTCCGGGTGGGACTTAGAAAATTTTGGACCAAAATCTGAAAAAAATTTTTTTTGGGTTTTTATGCATTTCTGTCAATTTTAAGACAAAAAAAAATTAATTTTTTTTCCCCTGGAAAATTTGGGTTCCAGATGGGACTTAGAAAATTTTGGACCAAAATCTGAAAAAATTTTTTTTTGTTTTTCTGCGTTTTGGTCAATTTTAAGACAAAAAAATTATTTTTTTTTTTATCCTGAAAATTTGGGGTCCGGATGGGACTTAGAAAGAATTGGACCAAAATCCGAAAAAATTTTTTGTTGTTTTTTCTGCGTTTTGGTCAATTTTAAGACAAAAAAATTTTTTTTTTTTTTCCCCTAAAAATTTGGGGTCCGGGTGGGACTTAGAAAATTTTGGACCAAAATCCGGAAATTTTGTTTTTTTGTTTTTTATGCATTTCTGTCAATTTTAAGACAAAAAAAATTTTTTTTTTTTACTCTGAAAATTTGGGGTCCGGGTGGGTCTTAGAAGATTTGGGACCAAAATCTGGAATTTTTGTTTTTTATGCATTTTAAGAAGAAGAAAAAAATTTAGTCTAAAAGTATTTTGTTTGGGAAAAAAAATCTGTTTTTTATGTGTTTATCTCAATTTTGGGACGTAAAAAGTGCAGGAACTGAAAATAGAAGGAAAAATCCTGTGTATTGTGTGGGCACAATCGCTTCATCTAGTTGGTATATGCTTTTCTTAGGAGGGGCGTATGCAGCTTATTCAAGTCAAGTCCCTGGTTTGATATTTAGACTACCATGTCAGGTGAGCGCCCTCAGGCCCCCTGGGGCCTCTTGTTTAGTCCCCTACCGGCATCACCGAAGGGGACTATAGGTTTGCACTCTGTCCATCCGTCAGTCTGTCAGTCACACTTTAGTTTTCCGGACTTTTTTTGGAAATGCTTCAACCGAATGATTTCATTTATGGTAACCTACTATAGAACGATGACTTACAGATCAAGTTTGAGTTTTATGCTGATTGCATTATTCTTGTGTGAGTTATGGTCCTTGGAAATATGGAAAAGCGCCAAAATATCAGTTTTCCGGACTTTTTTTGGAAACGCTTCAACGGAATTCATACTGATCACATCTAGGTTATAACATTTGTATAATTATTAATGCTCATTAGTCCGGTAGGGGACATTGTATTGCTTCAGCAATACGTAATACGTGAGCTCTTGTTTTTTTTGGTGGAGGGGGAGGGGGGGGGGAGGGAGGGGGGTGCTTAGTCAGTTCAAGTTTGTTCAAGTTTGTTCAAGTTAACTCCCTAGGTTGATATTTGAGTGCCCTATTTTGTATTACTGGAAATCTGGGCCTTAATTGTGTGGTAGCATCTCGATACCAAAAAAAAATCATCTCAACAGGGCAACAGAGTTTTGAATAGTTACTTGATTTCATTCCTCTATAGTGTTTACTAGTCGTAGATACTAATTAAATCCTTCTTTAAACAACTTTATCAGATCAGCATCTCAGACCCCATGGGGCCATTTGTTCCCATTACAAACTGATACAAATTAAAGGGGCAAAATTCTCTTAAAATAACTTTAAAACTATCCAGGGTTATACTTCAAGATAACATAAAACAATAAAGTTGTGTTGTGCAGTCATTACGGACATACATTTTGAACCTTTCCTGTCTCACAATGGTGAGAAGAGTACCTTAAGTTGCCAAATTCCTAAAAATAGGGTTTTTCAGATAGTATCCATCTTCACACAGGCAGATCAGATATTGTGTCAAACTTTAAATTTTTCAACAAAACTTACAACAATAAATATGCTCAGTAGTCAGTGTAGATGAGCAGCATATTTTCAGTTATCCATTCTCAACTGTTAGAAAACTGTAACTGAAGTTGGAGAATTTTGCAAAAAATAACCCTTTTTTCCAACAATACTCGTACTGAAGCTCTCAGAATTGGCCAGGGTTAAACTTTTCATAGTAATAGATAAAGGCAGCCAAGTTGTTCCACAATTATTGTAGAACATTGATGTACAAAACATTTTGTACTATCCCATAACTCATGCATGGGGAAAATCTGACCAACATAGGCTAATGTGGGTAATACATGTAGTGCCTATTTTATCATTTGTGTCATGTTACCAGTATGTTTTAAAAAAAGTGTGAAGTTTCTGCAAACTTGTATCAGAACACTGATGAGAATTGTGAGAAATTGTGTCAAAATGGTAAATATTTACTTCATTTTTAGCTTAACTTAACATAGTCAAGATAAGCTATTGCCATCACGCGTGCGGAAGTCTGTTAGTCTGTGAGTCTGTGACATCTGTTCACATTTTCCTTTAGCACAGGCTACACCCCGCAGTTCTTGTCTGATCGTCATGAAATTTCATATGCAGGTTTGGGGTCATGTCTAGATGAGAACGTCCCCTTTTGGTCGTGATCGGTCAACCGGTATGGCTGCCTGAGCCCAAAACCCGAAAACCAAAAGCACAGTCTACAGTTTGTATTTATGAAGGGATTTCATTGTAACTTGGTAGGATGCCTCTGTATAATATCTAGATGAGAACGTCCCCTTTTGGGCATGATCTATCAACCGTGATGGCTGCCCAAGCCCTAAACCCAAAAACTTTTAGCACAGTCTGCAGGTCATGTTTAATGTGGAGGGATTTCATTGTAACTTGGTAGGATGACTCCTTATGATGTCTAGATGAGAATTTCCCCATTTTGGCATGATCTGCCAACCGTGACGTTTGCCCGAGCCCAAAACCCGAAAACCTTTAGCACAGTCTACAGGTCATATTTATTGAGGAATTCCATTGTAACTTGGTGGGTTGACTTCATACAATGTCTAGATGATGACATCCCCTTTTGGTCGTGATTGGTCAGTTGTGATAGCTACTAGTGCCCGAAGCCCGAAAACCTTGAGCACAGTCTACAGGTCATATTTATGAAGGGATTTCATTGTAACTTCTTAGGATCACTCCAGATGATGCCCAGATGAGATTGTCCCCTATGGTTGCGATCATTCAGCCATGATGGCTGCCCGAGCCCGAAGCCCGAAAACCTTTAGCACAGTCTACAGGTCATATTTATGAAGGGATTTCATTGTAACTTGGTAGGTTAACTTCATATAATGTCTAGATGAGAACGTCCCCTTTTGGACATGATTGGGCTACTGTGATGGCTAAAGGTGCCCGAAGCCCGAAAACCTTTAGCACAGTCTACAGGTCATATTTATGAGGGGATTTCATTGTAACTTGGTCGGATGACTCCAAATAATGTCTAGACAAGAACGTCCTATTTTGGCCATGATCATTCATCCTTGATGGGTGCCCGAGCCCAAAAACATTTAGCATAGGCAAAAGGTTATATTTATAGAAGGATTTCATTGTAACCTGTAAGGTTAACTCCATATAATGCCTAGATGATGACATCCCCTTTTGGTCGTGATTGGTCAACTGTGATGGCTACAGGTGCCCGAAGCCCAAAAACCTTGAGCACAGTCTACAGGTCATATTTATGAAGGGATTTCATTGTAACTTCGCAGGATCACTCCAGATGATGCCCAGATGAGATTGTCCCCTTTGGTTACGATCATTCAACCATGATGGCTGCCCGAGCCCGAAGCCCGAAAACCTTAAGCACAGTCTACAGGTCATATTTATGAAGGGATTTCATTGTAACTTGGTAGGTTGACTTCATATAATGTCTAGATGAGAACGTCCCCTTTTGGACATGATTGGGCAACTTTGACGGCTAAAGGTGCCCGAAGCCCGAAAACCTTTTGCACTGTCTACAGGTCATATTTATGAAGGGATTTCATTGTAACTTGGTAGGATGACTCCAAATAATGTCTAGATGAGAACGTCCCATTTTGGCCGTGATCATTCAGCCTTGCTGGGTGCCCGAGCCTAAAAACCTTCAGCATAGGCAAAAGGTTATATTTATAGAAGGATTTCATTGTAACCTGTTAGGTTGACTCCATATAATGCCTAGATGATGACATCCCCTTTTGGTTGTGATTGGTCAACTGTGATGGCTACAGGTGCCGAAACCCGAAAACCTTGAGCACAGTCTACAGGTCATATTTATGAAGGGATTTCATTGTAACCTCGCAGGATCACTCCAGATGATGCCCAGATGAGATTGTCCCCTTTGGTTGTGATCATTCAACCATGATGGCTGCCCGAGCCCGAAGCCCGAAAACCTTTACCACAGTGTACAGGTCATATTTATGAAGGGATTTCATTGTAACTTGGTAGGTTTACTTCATATAATGTCTAGATGAGAACATCCCCTTTTGGACATGATTGGGCTACTGTGACGGCTAAAGGTGCCCGAACCCCAAAAACCTTTAGCACAGTCTTCAGGTCATATTTATGAGGGGATTTCATTGTAACTTGGTAGGATGACTCCAAATAATGTCTAGATGAGAACATCCCATTTTGATCGCGATCATTCAGCCTTGATGGGTGCCCGAGCCCAAAAACCTTTAGTATAGGTAAAAGGTCATATTTATGGAAGGATTTCATTGTAACCTATTAGGTTGACTCCATATAATGCTTAGATGATGACATCCCCTTTTGGTCGTGATTGGTCAGCTGTGATGGCTACAAGTGCCGAAGCCCGAAAACCTTGAGCACAGTCTACAAGTCATATTTATGAAGGGATTTCATTGTAACTTCTTAGGGTCACTCCAGATGATGCCCAGATGAGATTGTCCCCTATGGTTGCGATCATTCAGCCATGATGGCTGCCCAAGCCCGAAGCCCGAAAACCTTTAGCACAGTCTACAGGTCATATTTATGAAGGGATTTCATTGTAACTTGGTAGGTTAACTTCATATAATGTCTAGATGAGAACGTCCCCCTTTTGGACATGATTGGGCTACTGTGTCGGCTAAAGGTGCCCGAAGCCCTAAAACCTTTAGCACAGTCTACAGGTCATATTTATGAGGGGATTTCATTGTAACTTGGTCGGATGACTCCAAATAATGTCTAGACGAGAACGTCCTATTTTGGCCATGATCATTCATCCTTGATGGGTGCCCGAGCCCAAAAACATTTAGCATAGGCAAAAGGTTATATTTATAGAAGGATTTCATTGTAACCTGTAAGGTTGACTCCATATAATGCCTAGATGATGACATCCCCTTGTGGTCGTGATTGGTCAACTGTGATGGCTACAGGTGCTCGAAGCCTGAAAACCTTGAGCACAGTCTACAGGTCATATTTATGAAGGGATTTCATTGTAACTTCGCAGGATCACTCCAGATGATGCCCAGATGAGATTGTCCCCTTTGGTTGTGATCAACCATGATGGCTGCCCGAGCCCGAAGCCCGAAAACCTTAAGCACAGTCTACAGGTCATATTTATGAAGGGATTTCATTGTAACTTGGTAGGTTGACTTCATATAATGTCTAGATGAGAACATCCCCTTTTGGACATGATTGGGCAACTTTGACGGCTAAAGGTGCCTGAAGTGCGAAAACCTTTTGCACTGTCTACAGGTCATATTTATGAAGGAATTTCATTGTAACTTGGTAGGATGACTCCAAATAATGTCTAGATGAGAACGTCCCATTTTGGCCGTGATCATTCCGCCTTGTTGGGTGCCCGAGCCCAGAAACCTTTAGCATAGGCAAAAGGTTATATTCATAGAAGGATTTCATTGTAACCTATTAGGTTGACTCCATATAATGCCTAGATGATGACATCCCCTTTTGGTCGTGATTGGTCAGCTGTGATGGCTACAGATGCCCAAAGCTCTAAAACCTTGAGTACAGTCTACAGGTCATATTTATGAAGGGATTTCATTGTAACTTCGCAGGATCACTCCAGATGATGCCCAGATGAGATTGTCCCCTTTGGTTGTGATCATTCAACCATGATGGCTGCCCGAGCCCGAAGCCCAAAAACCTTTAGCACAGTCTACAGGTCATATTTATGAAGGGATTTCATTGTAACTTGGTAGGTTAACTTCATATAATGTCTAGATGAGAACATCCCCTTTTGGACATGATTGGGCAACGTTGACGGTTAAAGGTGCCCGAAGCCCGAAAACCTTTAGCACTGTCTACAGGTCATATTTATGAAGGGATTTCATTGTAACTTGGTAGGATGACTCCAAATAATGTCTAGATGAGAACGTCCCATTTTGGCCGTGATCATTCAGCCTTGCTGGGTGCCCGAGCCCAAAAACCTTTAGCATAGGCAAAAGGTTATATTTATAGAAGGATTTCATTGTAACCTGTTAGGTTGACTCCATATAATGCCTAGATGATGAAATCCCATTTTGGTTGTGATTGGTCAACTGTGATGCCTACAGGTGCCGAAGCCCGAAAACCTTTAGCACAGTCTACAGGTCATATTTATGAAGGGATTTCATTGTAACTTCGCAGGATCACTCCAGATGATGCCCAGATGAGATTGTCCCCTTTGGTTGCAATCATTCAACCATGATGGCTGCCCGAGCCCGAAGCCCGAAAACCTTTACCACAGTGTACAGGTCATATTTATGAAGGGATTTCATTGTAACTTGGTAGGCTTACTTCATATAATGTCTAGATGAGAACATCCCCTTTTGGACATGATTGGGCTACTGTGACGGCTAAAGGTGCCCGAACCCCGAAAACCTTTAGCACAGTCTTCAGGTCATATTTATGAGGGGATTTCATTGTAACTTGGTAGGATGACTCCAAAAAATTTCTAGATGAGAACATCCCATTTTGATCGCGATCATTCAGCCTTGATGGGTGCCCGAGCCCAAAAACCTTTAGTATAGGTAAAAGGTCATATTTATGGAAGGATTTCATTGTAACCTATTAGGTTGACTCCATATAATGCCTAGATGATGACATCCCCTTTTGGTCGTGATTGGTCAGCTGTGATGGCTACAAGTGCCGAAGCCCGAAAACCTTGAGCACAGTCTACAAGTCATATTTATGAAGGGATTTCATTGTAACTTCTTAGGGTCACTCCAGATGATGCCCAGATGAGATTGTCCCCTATGGTTGCGATCATTCAGCCATGATGGCTGCCCGAGCCCAAAGCCCAAAAACCTTTAGCACAGTCTACAGGTCATATTTATGAAGGGATTTCATTGTAACTTGGTAGGTTAACTTCATATAATGTCTAGATGAGAACGTCCCCTTTTGGACATGATTGGGCTACTGTGACGGCTAAAGGTGCCCAAAGCCTGAAAACCTTTAGCACAGTCTACAGGTCATATTTATGAGGGGATTTCATTGTAACTTGGTCGGATGACTCCAAATAATGTCTAGACGAGAACGTCCTATTTTGGCCATGATCATTCATCCTTGATGGGTGCCCGAGCCCAAAACATTTAGCATAGGCAAAAGATTATATTTATAGAAGGATTTCATTGTAACCTGTAAGGTTGACTCCATATAATGCCTAGATGATGACATCCCCTTGTGGTCGTGATTGGTCAACTATGATGGCTACAGGTGCTCGAAGCCCGAAAACCTTGAGCACAGTCTACAGGTCATATTTATGAAGGGATTTCATTGTAACTTCGCAGGATCACTCCAGATGATGCCCAGATGAGATTGTCCCCTTTGGTTGTGATCAACCATGATGGCTGCCCGAGCCCGAAGCCCGAAAACCTTAAGCACAGTCTACAGGTCATATTTATGAAGGGATTTCATTGTAACTTGGTAGGTTGACTTCATATAATGTCTAGATGAGAACATCCCCTTTTGGACATGATTGGGCAACTTTGACGGCTAAAGGTGCCTGAAGCCCGAAAACCTTTTGCACTGTCTACAGGTCATATTTATGAAGGGATTTCATTGTAACTTGGTAGGATGACTCCAAATAATGTCTAGATGAGAACGTCCCATTTTGGCCCTGATCATTCAGCCTTGTTGGGTGCCCGAGCCCAAAAACCTTTAGCGTAGGCAAAAGGTTATATTCATAGAAGGATTTCATTGTAACCTGTTAGGTTGACTCCATATAATGCCTAGATGATGACATCCCCTTTTGGTCGTGATTGGTCAACTGTGATGGCTACAGGTGCCGAAGCCCAAAAACCTTGAGCACAGTCTACAGGTCATATTTATGAAGGGATTTCATTGTAACTTCACAGGATCACTCCAGATGATGCCTAGATGAGATTGTCCCCTTTGGTTGCAATCATTCAACCATGATGGCTGCCCGAGCCCGAAGCCCGAAAACCTTTAGCACAGTCTACAGGTCATATTTATGAAGGGATTTCATTGTAACTTGGTAGGTTAACTTCATATAATGTCTAGATGAGAATATCCCCTTTTGGACATGATTGGGCTACTGTGAAGGCTAAAGGTGGCCGAAGCCCGAAAACCTTTAGCACAGTCTTCAGGTCATATTTATGAGGGGATTTCATTGTAACTTGGTAGGATGACTCCAAATAATGTCTAGATGAGAACATCCCATTTTGATCCCGATCATTCAGCCTTGATGGGTGCCTGATCCCAAAAACCTTTAGTATAAGTAAAAGGTCATATTTATGGGAGGATTTCATTGTAACCTATTAGGTTGACTCCATATAATGCCTAGATGATGACATCCCCTTTTGGTCGTGATTGGTCAGCTGTGATGGCTACAGATGCCCAAAGCTCTAAAACCTTGAGTACAGTCTACAGGTCATATTTATGAAGGGATTTCATTGTAACTTCGCAGGATCACTCCAGATGATGCCCAGATGAGATTGTCCCCTTTGGTTGTGATCATTCAACCATGATGGCTGCCCGAGCCCGAAGCCCAAAAACCTTTAGCACAGTCTACAGGTCATATTTATGAAGGGATTTCATTGTAACTTGGTAGGTTAACTTCATATAATGTCTAGATGAGAACATCCCCTTTTGGACATGATTGGGCTACTGTGAAGGCTAAAGGTGCCCGAAGCCCGAAAACCTTTAGCACAGTCTTCAGGTCATATTTATGAGGGGATTTCATTGTAACTTGGTCGGATGACTCCAAATAATGTCTAGATGAGAACATCCCATTTTGATCGCGATCATTCAGCCTTGATGGGTGCCCGATCCCAAAAACCTTTAGTATAAGTAAAAGGTCATATTTATGGAAGGATTTCATTGTAACCTATTAGGTTGACTCCATATAATGCCTAGATGATGACATCCCCTTTTGGTCGTGATTGGTCAGCTGTGATGGCTACAGGTGCCCGAAGCTCTAAAGCCTTGAGTACAGTCTACAGGTCATATTTATGAAGGGATTTCATTGTAACTTTGTAGGATCACTCCAGATGATGCCCAGATGAGATTGTCCCCTTTGGTTGCGATCATTCAACCATGATGGCTGCCCGAGCCCGAAGCCCGAAAATCTTAAGCACAGTCTACAGGTCATATTTATGAAGGAATTTTATGTAACTTGGTAGGTTGACTTCATATAATGTCTAGATGAGAACATCCCCTTTTGGACATGATTGGGCAACTTTGACGGCGAAAGGTGCCCGAAGCCCGAAAGCCTTTTGCACTGTCTACAGGTCATATTTATGAAAGGATTTCATTGTAACTTGGTAGGATGACTCCAAATAATGTCTAGATGAGAACGTCCCATTTTGGCTGTGATCATTCAGCCTTGATGGGTGCCCGAGCCCAAAAACCTTTAGCATAGGCAAAAGGTTATATGTATAGAAGGATTTCATTGTAACCTGTTAGGTTTGCTCCATATAATGCCTAGATGATGACATCCCCTTTTGGTCGTGATTGGTCAGCTGTGATGGCTACAGGTGCCCGAAGCTCTAAAACCTTGAGTACAGTCTACAGGTCATATTTATGAAGGGATTTCATTGTAATTTCGCAGGATCACTCCAGATGATGCCCAGATGAGATTGTCCCCTTTGGTTGTGATCATTCAACCATGATGGCTGCCCGAGCCCGAAGCCCAAAAACCTTTAGCACAGTCTACAGGTCATATTTATGAAGAGATTTCATTGTAACTTGGTAGGTTGACTTCATATAATGTCTAGATGAGAACGTCCCCTTTTGGACACGATTGGGCAACTGTGACGGCTTCAGGGGCCCAAAGCCCGAAAACCTTTAGAACAGTCTACAGGTCATAATTATGAAGGGATTTCATTGCAGCTTGGTAGGATGACTCCAAATAGTGTCCAGATGAGAATGTCCCCTTTTGGTTGCGATCATTCAACCCTGATGGCTGCCAGAGCCCAAAGCCTAAAAACCTTTAGCACAGTCTACAGGTCATATTTATTAAGGGATTTCATTGTAACTTGGTAGATTGACTTCATATAATGTCTAGATGAGAACGTCCCCTTTGGACGCAATTGGGAAACTGACGGTTACAGGGGCCCGAAGCCCGAAAACCTTTAGCACAGTCTACAGGCCATATTTATGAGGGGATTTTAATGTAACTTGATAGGATGACTCGTTTTGGAATTATTTCACTGTAACTTGGTAACTTATGTTGATATACGTTAACTGTGAGGGCCACATACATTAACTGTGAGGTCATATTAACCCACCCCTCAGTTCTTTAGTACAGTGTACACCTCATATTATTTTTATCATAAACATAGCACACAGGGAACAGAAATGAACATATTCCCAATTATCACAATTCTTGTCTTATTTCATAATCCTTTCATAAACATTGAACATTATCCTTTTCATCAAACACAACACACAAGTTAAGCTACAGTGTCATTGACACTTTCATTGCAAAAGACTATGCAAATACCATAGCCTAGGAGAAAAAGAGCAAGTCAGACACTGTAAATATACCAAATATCGGCAAAAGAAAAATCATGCAGAACATTTCTGAGAAATCCTATTGACAAAAAAAATGAAAAATAGGAATCACTAGAGATTTACCTATTGGGAACAGGTGAATCTGAAAAGTCGGTAATAATAATTGAGTCATTTTGAGTTGCTAGTATTTTTAGACTGTAAACCAATGGCCCAGACTAGCTGGTGCTTAACTCAAAGTTATTAAGGGCCAAACACAAATTTTGAACCTCCCCCAGTCCCCAAAATTTGCTTAAAAGTCCTATCTGGCCCTCCATACATTTACTCTCCATGCATGCGCAGACATCAGGAAGTGACCGGAATTGGCGCCAACATCATTCTTTGTTTGGCCCTAAAGTCATCAACAATGAAATGACATCTGTGCTTTAAAATCTCCTTTTTTGAGGATGCCAGACACAAATCAATGCAAGAATTGGTGGATACAAGGCTGTTATTGGATAAAGGAAGTGTTCGACAGTGGTTTTGGATGTTTAGGGCTGTAACTTTATAATATTTATAAAATTATTTTATGTTTCCCAATTTCGGGACATATGCCTGATGTCATCATTTTTGAAAATCATTATTCCACTGTTTGTTAAGTATTCCTTCCTTATCCTTCCATGAACCCTTCCTGTTAAACTCTATAGCTTTTTGGCTAATTTTTATTGAAATTTTTTATTAAATTTCTTGGGAGTTTAACACTTATTACAGAATATTATTCTGTTTCTTCCCCAGGGTTTCTCACCGTAGGGGTGTTAGGCCATTTAGTCTTGCATCTTCTATCTGATGTATCGTTTTTTCTTCGTATGAAGATCTAGCTTTGCATCTGATAGCATTTCAATTGGTTCTGACTTTGGGCCTTTTTGTGTGCCTGATGTCTTGTTTACATTGACGTTGTTTACATTGTTAACGTCCTCATATATAGATAGTTTTTAGCTCAACTTTGACGAAGTCAAATTTGAGCTATTGTCATGGCCCGTCGTCCGTCGTCCGTCTGTCCGTCCGTCCGTCTGTCCGTCTGTCCGTCTGTCCGTACGTCAACAATTGGCTATGGCTCGGGCTAGAGGTCGTATTTATGAACCGATCTTTACGAAACTTCTTGTGTACCTTTGTTATGACCCTGGGACGGGAACGAGTGTTTTTAGGTGTGGTCCGAAATTCAAGATGGCTGCCAGCGGCCATTTTGTACCGATGATGCAAAAATCAGTTTTGTGTACAGAACTTCTGTAGGAAAGTTCTGATTTGAATAAAGTTTTGTATAAATGTTTAGTACCATGGGATACATCACATATAATACGGGTTTTTTTCTCGTGCGTAAATTATGCAAATTAGACTGACTTTGATTTATTTAGTGTTGCTTTCAGAGCGGTAAGTCCCAAGCTGCTATGGCTCGGGCTAGAGGCCGCATTTATGAACCAATCTTTACAAAACTTCTTGGGTACCTTTGTTATGACCCTGGGACGGGAACGAGTGTTTTTGGGTGTGGTCCGAAATTCAAGATGGCTGCCAGTGGCCATTTTGTACCGATGATGCAAAAATCAGTTTTTTGTACAGAACTTCTGTATGAAAGTTCTGATTTGAATAAAGTTTTGTATAAATGTATAGTACAATGGGATACATCACATATAATACGGGTTTTTTTCTTGTGCGTAAATTATGCAAATTAGACTAACTTTGATTTATTTAGTGTTACTTTCAGAGCTGTAAGTGCCAAGCTGCTATGGCTCGGGCTAGAGGCCGTATTTATGAACCAATCTTTACGAAACTTCTTGGGTACCTTTGTTATGACCGTGGGACGAGAACGAGTGTTTTTGGGTGCAGTCCCAAATTCCAGATGGCTGCCAGCAGCCATTTTGTACCGACGATGCCGAAATCTGTTTTTTGTACAGAACTTCCATATGAAAGCTCTGATTTGGATAATTTTTTGTATGAATGTTTAGTACCATGGGATACATTACATATATTACAGGTTTTTTTCTTGTGCGTAAATTATGCAAATTAGGCTAACTTTGATTTATTTAGTGTTACTTTCAGCACTGTGAGTGCAAATCCCAATACGGCTCGGGCTAGAGGCCGTATTTATGAACCGATCTTCACGAAACTTCTTGGGTACATTTGTTATCACTGTGGGATGAGAAGGAGTGTTTTTGGGTCCAGTCTGAAATTCAAGATGGCCGCTAGCAGCCATTTTGTTCAAAATTAAGTGCAATCAGATTTTTGCGCAGAACTTCCAAATGAAAGATCTGATTTGAATAAATTTTTGTATGAATGTTTAGTACCATGGGATACATTACATATAATACAGAGTTTTTCTCGTGAATAAATTATGCAAATTAGGGGTCCGAGTGGGACTTAGAAAATTTTGGACCAAAATCCGGAAATTAGTTTTTTGGTTTTTTATGCGTTTTGGTCAATTTTAAGACAAAAAAAAAAAAAATTTTTTTACACTGAAAATTTGGAGTCCGGGTGGGACTTAGAAAATTTTGGACCAAAATCCAGAAATTAGTTTTTTGTGTTTTGATGCATTTTGGTCAATTTTAAGAAGAAGAAGAAAAAATTTTAGTCTGAAAATATTTTGTTTGGGACTGAAAATTTCCACACAAAAATAATAATCTACAGTGATTGGTCTTAATCTGTAGTCCATTACAGTCACCTTGTAATTCTTTTATTATTGTTGACTGGGCCAAAACAAATACTAATTCCTGTCATATTCATTATTCAGTTGTCTTGGTCACAGCAAGTACTAATTCCTGTCATATCCAAGTTGAGCTACAGAGTCATTGACTCTTTCATTTATATTCTATTACTGTAGGATACATGTATTATTATTCCGGTAGTGTAGCTAAAAAAAAATCGGATTTTGTCCTCACTTGGGCTCCATCGGGATGCCCTTGGGCTCTTAATGTTCCCTTCATATATTGTGGAGTTTGTGGAGGACTGATATCGACTTTAGTTGACACACTCCTGCGGTCTCGTCATTCTTGTGTTGCACTGGGATGACTGATGTTGGAGTCGGGTGTCACGGTACGTTGTTGGCGGTGAGGTTCTGAGGATCAAAGCCTCCCACCGCATTTTATTTCATTCTGTCAGTTTCTATTTCAGTGGAACATGAACATGGTGATGATATTCTGACACCCATCCAAGTGTGCTACCGTCGTCACTCGTCACTCTCCGTGGAGCTAGCCTTTTGTTAAAGGTTTAATCTCTTGCAAGCAGCTAGCTCGACCATTGAAGCGGTACTCCGTCCATGGGTGCCGTGACCCCAGGCAAGTCCGTTGCTGTCTAAGAAGTGAATTGGGTAGAGCAAGCACTATAATATAAATAGCTCACACAGCGACGACAGAAATAGGGAGGAAATAGGGAGGAAGTCAGCAAGTTCTTGTACTCGGCGAGGTCTGATAGACTGCGAGCCGGAGAGGTCCCCCTCTAATCTAGCAACGTCTGGGGTCAGATGTTGTTTTGAGAAACTTGCACATATGTCCGCCCTCCACTTGGGACGCTCTGTTTAGTCTTCAGCCGGGGTCGGCTTCAGTCAAGGCTTCCTCCGCTACGTTTCAGAAGGCTGAAAAGAAGTTTTCTGGTTGGAAACTTTCACGAGACGGAGCATATGTCCGCCTGCCGCTCGGGATGCTCTGTCTAGTCTGCAGCCGGGGTCAGCTTCAGTCACGGCTTCATCCTCTACGTTATTTAAGCACACACAACCACATCCTAGCTACCCGACTTCTGATATCCAGCCTGTTGCACGAAGAAGGAACCACTCTTCGCCCGTGAAGTCGGACCATCCGGTAGCTAGTGAGACCAGACCTTGATCATTGAGACGTTCGGAGAAAGGATACGTTTCCGACACACCGTCCCAGGAGCAGCATGCGGCTAAGGAACGGAAGACCGCTTCTCCTCAGGCCTCGATGATGGACCTTCTGTCGCAGATTACACAGCTGATCGCAGCATCCCAGCAAGTGCAGACGCAGCCTCCCTCAGACTCAGAATCTGAGCTGTTGGACGGAGCTGGGTCGGTCCAGTCGTCTGTTCACACAGATGCAATGGACCGAGATTCGCAACTGATTCTCTTGGATGATGAAAGGGATAAGGAAGAGGATTACCCTTCCCTTTCAGAACAGTGCATGGTTGCGATGGTTTTCACCCATCAATACTACCCTGATTTTGTTCTGCCGAATCAGAATGCTGCGACAACAAGAGAGAAACCACTGGCGTCAGTAGGCGCAGACTTTATCCGGACAAAGGAGGAAGTCCTTTCTTTTCCAGTTCAGTTTATGCAGGGGTCGCAGGCCTTCGGCCATATAGACGATGCAGTATTTATCCTCTTGAGTGCGAGGAAGAAGGCGGTTTCTTATCTTCATCTTCCGTATACATACCGTTTTTTGGACCACGTTCATTTAAAAACGGACGGGAAGATGTTCAGAGAGTTCTTCTGTGTTTGGATGAGCAGGCCGGGGATCTAGAGGTATCCCTACCTGTATCATTCACTATTCGCTCAGACACAATTGAGACGGCAATTTCTTCAAATAGAACAAATTTGGACGTTATGTCTTATGCAGATCACCTTACAAGAGCTATGGCGCAATGGAATTTGAGGACGTTCGTACCTCTCTTAGAGTTCTTTCCAGGGCAGTTATGTATACCATGTATAACTCTGCCCTAACAGTGGCTAATCTGGAGTTAATCAGACACAATGCTGCCCTTGCTTCATCATCACTGATAAGATGACAAGGTGAAAAGCTCTCTCCGAGTCGCTCCGGTTGCTGGACATTTTATTTTCGACGACTAGCTTTCGTTAGTCTATGAACAGGCTACTAAAAGCGTCTAGTGCTCTTCTTTTGAAGTCGGCATATCAATGACCCACTTCAGCAGACAAAAGAGTAAAGGAGGGCGTTCCAGCCAAAAATTGTCAAAAGGAAACTCCTCACGAGGGTACAAGATACCCTCTTATTACTCTGGAGGTCGTCGGTATAGCAACTCGGGAAAGGGGCATAGACTATAGGTCAGACGCCCCTAGGCCGACGAGACGAGGTTTTTCGTGGGGAGGACATGGTTCCTCCTACCGTAAGGTCATACAGGTGATGGTTTAGACCTCTATTGCTGGCCATTTGGCGGAAGGTTATCAAGCTCCGCAAAAAAACAGGATAATAATCACAGAAGATCAGTGGGTGAGAAGTGTAGTCTCGGACGGCTTACGGCTATCATTCCGAGCAAAAACCCCACTAACAAGTTGTCTGCGTTGGACAAATCTTCCATCAAATTCTTGCATAAGAGTTTTTCTCCTACCGGAGGTATAAGCTCTCTTATCAAAGGAAGCAATACAGGTCGTTGAGAATCAGGATTCTCAAGATTTTTACTGTCACCTGTTCCTCATACCAAAGCCAGACAGCTCGTTCCGACCAGTAATAGACTTGAGCTGGATAACAAGCTTATCATGGCTCCAAAAATTTATTTATGGAGACCATTCGGATGGTAAAAGCAAGCGTTCGAATGATCAACTATGCGGCAAGCATAGATCTAAGGATGCGCACTTTCATGTCCTGGTACATCTGGCATTATAAAAGTCCCTATGGTTTGCCGTACAAGGGAAGGTGTATCAGTTCAGAGCAATATGCTTTGGTCTGAATCTGGCCCCTTGGGCGTTCACTCGAATAATGAACTCGGTAATGTCATACTTATGAGCTCATTCGTCTGCGGTAACATCGGCTTACTTGGACGACCTTCTACAGGGATACGGCAACAGAATTATTCTTCAGAACGATGTTCTGAGTCTGCTTCTATTACTCTGATGCCTCGGTTTCACCGTAAATGAGAAAAAGTCGGATCTAGCTCCGTATAAGTCATCTATTCACTTGGGAATGAGCTTTGAGACTCACAACAATCTGGTTCGTCTGCCATTACCCAGAGAGAAATTAGTCAGTTGTTATGCTCGCTTTTTTCTACACTCAGATGCATTAATAGTGAGGGAATTCCTGCAACTGTTGGAGCTGTGCGGAGCGGCTGTGGATCTCATTCTGATGGGCCTCCTGCGCGCACGTCCCCTCCAGATATTCTTTACTCAGAACTGGAGTGTGAAGACGCTTTCGCTTTAACCAGTATTGTTTTAACAGACCTAGTAAAACAAACATTCAGATTTGAGCAGATATTCAGTGGTTAACTCGGGGAGTTCCACAGCAACTGCCGGATCCGGCTTTCATGATTATGACCGATACGAGTCAAACGGGTTGGGGCGCAACCCTAAGTCCCGCAGTCTTGAAGTGTCAGTGTCTTTGGTGCCCTCGGTTCCAGGAGAAACACATAACATCAAGAGATGATGTCAATATGGCTAGCGCTACAACATTGGATTCACATAATAACGGACATCCATGTTCAAATTTGGTCGGACAACTCGACAGTAGTAGCTTACATCAGGAACCAGGGTGGCACTCATTCATTTCCGTTATGCCAACTAATGGAGAAGATTTTCCTATACGTCATGAATCATCATGTTCATCTTTCTATCCGTCATATACCGGGTCGTCTGAACGTACTAGCAGACTCGCTCTCTCGGAAAGGTCGCTTGTTGCAATTCGAATGGACTCTCAACAGGCAAGTATTTGGGCAGATTTGCTACCAGAGGGATCGCCCCATGATAGATCTGTTTGCGACGCACCGGAACAATCAGTTACCGTTGTTTGTGTCGCCATGCCAAGACCATTGAGTGTATGCAGTAGACGCTCTGCCTATCACATGGAGATGAATGATAGGATATGCGTATCCTCCAATTCAGTTGATTTTTTACCTACTAGTAGCACCTCTGTCATTACAGAAACCTTGGATCAGTCTTCTCAAGTGTCTGTTATGGGACATTCCCCGGCAAGCTTCCTCCACGAACTGACCTTCTTTATCAGGGGAAGTTTTTGTTCTTCACGTCCTTCTCCGCCCATAGTGGCATAATGGAGTCGGTTAGACGTGAGGGAACCATTGCGATTCCTATATTATTTTATAACTAACACAAAAACAATTAAGTAATGCGGGTGAGGAGGGTTCGATATGACTTCGAATCACCCCCATCCACCAATGTGTTCAGAGGCGATTACCGGGCAAGACGTAGTTTTCTTCCCGCAAGCCTCGTATGAGTTTAAATGCATACATGCATTTCTTGACTTCTCGATTGGCGGCTGGGTCGTGTTCTATGGTGACCTCATGGGCACATCCACTTTTTAGTTGGTTGGTTTCCTGTGATTGTTCGTCTATATGTCATATACGAGCGCATAATTCATCATAAATAAATTGCTGGTCTTTGGGTACCTCGGAGGCTGTATAGCCAGTTAACTGGTATTCAGATGATTACATGTGGGTTTTCAATGCTCACTCGCATAATAATGATTTATTAGGCAGACGCATTATTGTATGTTGTGGACCTTAGAAATTATGAATTATTTCGGGGGCGGTCCGTGTCGAGCCTGTTAATCATACCTACTTCCATTTCAAGATCTAGTTTTCTATTAATGTCGGTACTCAATCGAATACACTTCGTTTACACTCTCGTATATTTGCATGTTTATAGTGTCATAGATAACGGATAGTACACGTCGGGGAGTGTTGTTACTGGAATTTATTGTACGCCTGAATGGGGTCGCCTGTGAGTTACCTCGGAAGTGTGTTACTTTCCAGAGATCGTTCATTGTGGTTCTATTGGACATGTGTATGTTATATATTATATCTCAGGTTTTTCGACCTATTTGCTTATACCGACTCCGGTGTACGTTATATAGCGGGCGATATTAATTACCGGGATTGTCACTATAGCCTTAGCTTCTGAAGTGGCGTTAAGCACCATTTATTAATAATAATTAATACTTGAGTGCTTGTTCGACGAATATTTATATTGTTTTTTGGTACCGCTTTTACTGATTCCAGAGCGATCCCCTCTTTCTTTTGAAGATTACTTCAAAAGAAAAGGGGGGGAGGGGGATTTTTTACCTCTCCTCCGGCTTGATAGGTATGTAACTATGAGGGAAGCTGTTTTGTCCGTAATTATATCCTGCATACAGCTGGAGTTTTATTGTATATGGCGTATGTTTGTGGGGGGTATTCTCTCATTCTCAAATACGCCATCCTAATTTTTGGGGCTTAGTCCAGGCAAGCCTAAAAAATTGGGAACTTGTTACATCCAATTAGCATAGTCTTCATGCTAAGTATACTGAATTACTTGAACTGGGCTCCTTTTGTATGACATGTCTTCTCTATTACTGCATAGAGAGACATACATGTAATTCCTAATAATTTTAATTTCCTTTCACCTTGGATTACAGGATTGGAACTATGTTGATCTACTAATTCTAGTCTGGGCCATTGGTTTACAGTGTAAAAATATTATAAATTTAAAGTAATTTGTATATTTTTATACTTACCAATGGCCCAGGCGGAGATGGCCCTCCCATGAGTGGGCACTCATACCTCCCCTCTGAATTATTATGTAGTATTCTCTTCTACAAAGAATGATGCTTGTGCCAATTCCGGTCACTTCCTGACGTCTGTGCATGTGCAGAGAGTAAATGTATGGAGGGCCAGATAGGACTTTTAATTTTCGCTTTTGCAAGCAAATTTGGGGGGGGGTGTCAAAATTTGTGTTTGGCCCTTAATAACTTTGAGTTAGCTAGTCTGGGCCATTGGTAAGTATAAAAATATACAAATGACTTCAAATTTATATTTTTATACTGTACCAATGACCCAGACTTAGCTGGTGCTAACTCTAATATTCTAGGGCCAAACACAAATTTTGCCCCCCCCCCACATTCACCCCCCCCCCTCTCCCCCCCACCCCTCACCCCCCAATCCCAAAAATTTGCAGCAAAATCCAAAAATTAGATGTCCTCTGTGGTCCTCCATACTTTTATCCACTGCATATACGCAGTAGTCAAGGAAGTCTGAAATTGGAGCCAAATCCTCATTCTTTGTTTGGCCCTTCAATCAGTAACATCATACTGATATCTGTGCTTAAAATCTCAGTTTAAATGATGCCAGACACATAATCATGAGAGAAATGGTGGATCTAAGGATGAAATAAAAGGATGAGAGGAAGAAACAGTGGAAGGATGTGTTCAGGGCTGTAACTTCTAATTTTTATGAAAAATTATTTCATGTTCCCTATTTTCGGGGCATGGGCCTGATATTTTCATTCCTTGCTATGAAATTTCCATTGTTTGTTCAGTGTTTCCTCTCTCCCTTTCCTTAATACCCCCCTTGCTATTCTCCCATGCTTTTGGCATAATTTTTGTAATTATTTTACAATGAAATTTCTTGAGAGTTTTGGTTTGGTAACAGAATGATTATTCTGTTTTTCCCCATGGTTACGTCCTCAGCCAAGGGTGGTTAGGCATTTCAGTCATGCATCTACCATCCGATGTACTGCAGTTTCTTCTCACTAAGCCTCTGTTTTACATCGGATAGTGTTAAAATTGGGTACTGATTTTGGGCCATATTTTCAGTGCCTGGAGTCTTGTTTCCAGTTTTATTCACTTTGTTTACATTGACAACGGTTACTTCACACAGTGATTCCTTGTCATCTATTAAGTTCTGCTCATAGCCAGATACATAATATTGTCTGTAAGTGTAACCTTAATTTTTAGACATGATTTTAAATTTTTGTCCACACTTAGGCTTTTTTGGGATCCATTTGGGCTCATCGTTCCCATTGGGAACTTGGGCTCAACTTGAATATTTTTTAGAAAATTTTTTCTTTCGAATTATTTTTCGAAATGTTTGTAATGGTTTATATTATTATCATGTATCTTGTTTTCAAGGGTTAGTGCGAGTACGATGACTTTTTAACTTTTTTCAAAATGAAAGAAGTTTGTTCAAATTGTAATTCGAGGAAGTCTTCCTCTGATTCTCATGCTCATTGTATTATTTGTAGTCAGTGTACTCGCACTAATTCTTGCTCTGTGTGTGCCAATTGGAATGACAAACGTTGGAGACGTGTGTCACAGTATATTGTTAGTGGTGAGAGGTCCATGCCGGTCCTCTTTCCACAGGGTCACTCTAGTTTTTCAGTCTCTTTTTCAGAGGAACAAGAACAGGGTGATGTTTCCGTGATGTCTTCACGAGGTGTGCCTCTGTCGTCGCAGACAAATGAAGAGCTAGCGGCTAAAGTTCTCAATGAAATTCGGCAAATGCCTAAGAGGTACCACGTAGGATTGATGGCATTGTCGCCCGCTAGCTCGCCCGGTGAAGTAATCATTCATGAAATGGTTGTGACGCCGGGTTCGTCCGTTGCGGTCCAGGAAAGGAGATCGGGTGTTGTGAGCACTATAAACATGGATCGTGCACACCCGCCGATGACAGATCCAAGGATAGAAAGGAGGAAGCCAATCAGTCTGGTACCTAGCTCGTCCAGGTCTGCCCGGACTGCGAGCGAGAGAGGCCCCTCTCTCTTACAACAACATCTGGGACCGGATGTTGTACGTAATGTTCATCAGTCGGAGCATACATCCACTCCTCGGAACGCTCCGTCGTATAGACAGTCTGGCACGACTAGTCTATTGTCTTCCTCATCCTCACGGCAGCACACACGACCGCAACTTGGCTATGTTACTTCTGATATACAGCCTGCTTCACCGACCAGGAATTCCACGTCGATCAGGTCACGCCATCTGGTAGCCAAGGACACGAGGCCTTACCAGTCAGGACGTATGCATAAAAGAAGTATGCAGGAATCAACGTCCCAGGAGCTCCCAGCAGCTAAATCACATAAGACCGCGGCTCCACAGGCCTCCGTGATGGACTTGCTATCACGGATAGCTCAACTCATTGCAGCATCCCAGCAGCCATCAGAAACTTTTTCGGAACAGGAATTGTCTGAGGAAGATGGGTCGGTTCGCTCCCCTGCAGAGTCAGAAAGGGACGACCAAGAATCTCATATGGTCCAGTCGGATGGCGAAAGGGAATCAGCGGAGCTGGAATTTTCCCTTTCCGAACAACAATAGGTGGCCGTAGATTTCATCCAGCAACACCTTCAAGGTGTTGTTCCTCCGGACCAAAATGCTGCATTACCGGATAAGAGAGTGATAGCGTCACTGTACACAGACTTTTTCGGCCAGAATAGGGACACTGTCCCTGAGTTTCCGACCCAGTCCAGAAATGTCACACAGACATTTGAACTATTGAATGACGCTATATTCATGCTAGCCTCTAAGACTGGCAAATCCGGTTTCTTATCGCCTAGCGCTATACAGCTGCCTTTCATCAATGCAAGAAATAGATTTGAAACGGCAGGACATGGCGTACCAAGAGTTCCTCTGCGTTTGGACGACCAGGCAGAAGACTTGGAGTTGTCATTGCCGGCATCCATGTCTATTAACTCCAGTATACTGGAGACGACAAACTCGTCTAATAGAATTAATTTAGACACATTATCTTACACAGATCACCTTACCAGAGCGTTATCATTACGTCTCGAAGGGAAAGAATTCCAGGATGTTCAAACTTCCTTACGAGTTCTTTCACAGGCTATAGCATATTCTACGTATAACTCCGCCCTTTCAGTGGCAAATCTGGAGTTAGTCAGACGTGATGCTGCCCTGGCTGCATCCACTAGAGTGGATAGTAAGGTGAAAAACTCTCTTCGAGTCCCTCCGGTCTCCGGAGAGCTTCTCTTCGATGGAAAGCTTTCTATTATCTATGATCAGATTACTAAGAAAGCTTCGGATTCTCTGCTTTTTAAATCCACTTCTAAAAAGTCGGACTCAGCAGAGAGGAGTAAGGCAGGCATTTCGGGGGCGAATACGTCCAAGGGAAGTTCCTATAGAGGATCTAAGAAAGCCTCTACGTCTTACTCCAGAGACCATCAGAGTAGCGACTCTTGTAGGGGCTGTTATGCTGGCCGAGATAACCGGTCAGATGCCCCCAGGCCGACTGGACGAGGTGCGGGTCGTGGAGGACGTGGTTTCTCCTCCCGCAAGCCTCGCAGGGCCAGGAGGTGATGGTGCAAACCTCTATTGCGTTCCTGTCGGCGGAAGGCTGTCGAGATTCTTAACCAATTGGTTGTCAATTACGGACGACCCATGGGTGCAAGGGGTTATTTCCGAAGGTCTAAAACTGTCCTTCAGAAGAGAGAATCGCTTCTATCAGAAGTTCAATCTCTTCTGGACAAGAAAGCTATTGAGGTCGTAGAAAACCAGGAATCTCCAGGTTTCTACATTCACCTGTTTCTGGTTCCAAAACCAGACGGCTCATTTCGTCCAGTCATAGATCTGAGCTGGATAAACAAGCTGATCGTGGCTCCAAAATTTTATATGGAAACCATCCGATCAGTCACAGCGAGCATTCAGGTGAACGATTATGCTGCGAGCATAGATCTCAAAGATGCGTACTTTCACGTCATGGTACATCCAACGTTCAGAAAGTATCTTCGCTTCGCTGTCCTAGGAGTCGTTTATCAGTTCCGAGCGATCTAGCGCCCTGGGCATTCACTCGAATAATGAACTTGGTAATGACTCATTTCCGAGCTCATTCGTCTGTAGTAACGTTTGCCTACTTGGATGACATTCTTCAGAGGTACTGCAACGAGTTAACGCTTCAGAACGATGTTCAGAGTCTGCTTCAACTGCTCCGACGTCTCGGTTTCATAGTAAACGAAAAGAAGTCGGATCTGGTGCCGTCCAAGTCATTTACCCACCTGGGAATGAGCTTCGAGACGCACAACAATCTCGTTCGTCTGCCATTAACCAGAGCGAAATTAGTCAGTTGTTACGCTCGCTTTTGTCTTCACTCAGATGCAGTAACAGCGAGAGAATTCATGAGACTGACAGGTTTGTGTGGAGCCGCTGTGGATCTTATTCCGATGGGGTGGCTACGCACTCGTCCCCAGATATTTTTTTACTCAGAATTGGAGTGTGAATACTCATTCACTCGAAACGAACATCGTCTTGTCGAATCAAGTGAAACAAGAGATTCAGACTTGGGCAGATATTCAGTGGTTAACTCAAGGATTACCACTGCAACTGCCGGATCCGAGTTTTACGATAATGACGGATGTGAGTCAAACAGCTTGGGGCGCTACTCTGAGCCCATCAGATTCGAGGTGCCAGGGTCTTTGGGATCCGCAGTTCCTAAACAAGCACATAAACATCAAAGAGATGATGTCAGTTTGGCTTGCGCTACGTCAGTGGATGAACATTCTTCAGAATTCGCATGTTCAAATTCTGTCCGACAATTTGACAGTAGTAGCGTAAATTCGGAACAAGGGAGGCACTCATTCCATTCTTCAGCCCTCCTATCGGTCCGTCATATTCTGGGTCGTCTGAACGTTCTAGCAGACTCCCTTTCTCGGAAAGGTCGCATGTTGCCATCAGAATGGACTCTCAACAAATGAGTATTGAATCAGATTTGCTACCAATGGGATCGTCCAATGATAGACTTATTTGCGACGCATCTCAACAATCAGTTGCAGACGTATGTGTTGCCATGCCCAGATCCTCGAGCGTTTGCAGTAGACGCCCTCTCGATCTCTTGGGACGGAATGATAGGATACGCGTATCCTCCAGCTCCGTTGATTCAGCAGATATTGCTAAAAATCAAGCAATCTCACTGCAAGATTCTGTTGGTAGCATCTCTGTCACCCCAGAGACCATGGATAAATCTACTCAGGTGTCTGTTGTGGGACATTCGGGGGAAGCTTCCTCCCCAGGAGGACCTACTTTCGCAGGGGAAATCGTGCACACTGCATCACAACACGCAGGGTCTCAACCTTCACATATTTCCATTGTGCAGTCCTTCTTGCATGGCAAGCATTTTACAGGACGAGCAGTGGACGCACTTTCTAACTGTAGGAGGACCTCCTCTTCGCTAAATTATGCTGCTAAGTGGAAGGATTTCTATTGGTGGTGTAGGGATCATTCTATTGATATTTATGATCCCGCCATTCCAGACTTTGCTAATTTTCTGGTATACTTGTTTGACAAGATCAAACTGCAGCTAATAACCATTAAGGGTTATAGGTCTATGCTATCGGATACCTTTGCTCATCATGATAGGTTACAGATTGGATCTAATGTCTCTTTATGTAAGTTAGTGAAAAACATTTCGATAAATAGACCTAGAACCCTTAGGTTAATTCCTAAGTGGAATTTAGCTTGGGTTCTTCTGAAGCTAAAAGAAACGCCATTTGAGCCTCTTGATACAGTGGACTTCAAATTCTTATCTTATAAGACAGCTTTTCTCTTAGCCTTCTCTTCTGCCAGAAGACTTAGTGAACTTCATGCACTATCAGTTGATGATTCTCACTATTGTAGTGTTGGTAATACTACTACTTTAACTACTAATGTTGGATTTTTGGCTAAGAATCAGGCTCCTAATAAGTATCCTGAACCTATTGTTATTAAGGCTCTTCCGTCTTCAGACGGTCATAGCCCTTTGCTCTGTCCAGTTAGAGCCATGCGTATGTACAAACGTAGATCTGAGTTTATCCGAAAGGGACGTTTCTTTCTGTCTCTGCTGCCCAATGGAAAGGACATTACAGTCCATTCTATTGCAAGATGGATTCAATTTACTATCTGTACTGCTTATGAAAAATTATCTTCAACTCAGCAGTCTGTGCTCAAGATTTCGGCGCATGAAGTAAGAGCGCTGTCTACATCTTGGGCTTATGCTAATAGTGTTGCTATTACCGATTTGATGAAGGCTGCATATTGGTCTCAGCCTTCCACGTTCACAAATTTTTATCTTAGAAATATTGAGTCCATTTCTGGCGACCTTCGATGTTTAGGTCCGTTATCTGTTGCTCAGAATGTCGTCCACTAAACAGTTGCAACTCTAGTTATGCAGGCTTTCTGTTCCGGTAGTGACTCTGTCCTGCTGCCCTCTTTGTTCTGGGGTATTTGACCCAGAGCAAGAGGAAGGGGGGATGGTGTTCCCTTGTATCACCTGCTTTATAGTGAAAAGCAAGGGAATACCTCCGCTGGAGTCAGTAATTCCGAGTCGGTGCCGGATGGTTTTAAAGTGTAAAGCTAATGTCTATCTCATTTATGTAATATTTTTAAAGTATAGCTCGGTGTGAAGCATTTGTATATGTCACGTGTTATACGAGCGCTAATATACAATCCTCGGACACTTTTAAATGAGTATAAAGAGTCTCATTCTCTGGACTACCTTTATTTATTGGCTTTCCTTTAAAAAGATTAGTATAATGGGTTATACTGGATGTTAATAGAGATCATTGATGTTATTGTGCTCAATTACGGAATGGTATTGTGTCTTTCTTTTTTGGTACAAACAAGAAAGATACATGTAAAACCTGTTCTCCTCTTCTCCTTGAGGGGATAATTCTGTTTACATGTAATGGAGCCTATTGGATTTTCCTTTATGTCCTAGGCCCTCCAGCCTTTTTTCTATTCAGCTAAGTCTGGGTCATTGGTACAGTATAAAAATGTTAAAAAAATTATTGTAATTTATATATTTTTTATACTTACCAATGACCCAGACGGGGATGGCCCTCCCTTAAGTTGGAAACTCATACCTCCCCGCTGATTACATAACACTTACCAGGCATCGGTTGATAGAATGGGGATTTGGCTCCAATTTCGGACTTCCTTGACTACTGTGCATGTGCAGTGGATAAAAGTATGGAGGACCACATAGGACATCTAATTTTTGGAATTTGATGCAAATTTTAGGGATTGGGGGCAAAATTTGTGTTTGGCCCTAGAATATTAGAGTTAGCATCAGCTAAGTCTGGGTCATTGGTAAGTATAAAAAAAATATAAATTACTATAAATTTTTGAACTTTCATGTTTTCATTATTGTATGCTATTTCTCCCAGCGAGGCATGCTTGGTGTTTGAGTCAAGAGATCACCCACGAGTGCTATCGCCCACCTAATTTTCCATCCTAAAGTGTTACACAACTTACTGCTCAACTATTTGAGAGAGTCAGTTGAGTTTGGCTCGGCTATCGCTGTACTGACTGGTGTATAAGCCACACTTTTCCCCCCAAATGACCCCCAAATTAAGGGTGCATCTTATACATCAATTGGATAGATTATCCAGTTTTTGTGGTGAAAAATTCAGTCACTGTACCATGCAGCTGAGTTTGTAAACTATTGACAAATTCCCAATACGGTTATATTTATAATTTCTGGCGATTAACAATTGAATAAATTTTAATTCAACTGAGGTGAATCCAACATCTTCAGTGAAGCTTTTTTTTAAACATGAACAGTGTTATTTTATTATTTTGATTTAAATCACAAGATATGATGGACATCTCATAGTGAGGGAAAACAATTTAGTGCCATGACCTTTTCTTCGAAAACAATATCCCAAAATTCATCACTGCAGTCTTTAGTTTCATTTGTTCATGAATGTTAATTAATACAGCTGTTATGGAGTGATGGAACTTTGTACTCTATGATTTGTTCTTCATTGTTTGGCTCTTCTTATGAGCTATTGTATTTTTAGTGTTAATTGATACACTCAATGGTATGTTAGTGTTAGTTATTGATGTTCACATAAGCGGTCATTATTAATGTCTGAATGGATTATTGTTGTGCAGCTTCGCTTGTCTTTCTGTTTGTTTCTCTGTGTGTTTACTCACTTACCCCACAACACCTGATGTGATGCATGGATAACACAGATTTTAGAGGGTTAAGATATAAATATTATGTTTATTTGAATTCATTATTAATTTATGGAAAAATGTTAAAGTATTTGAAGAGAGGAAAAAAAAAGTTCAGTTTGAGATCACTCGTCATTTTTTCAGACTGATACCAAAAGTGACATGGATGTCTAACCCACGTCTTCATTGTCATTGAACAGCTCATTATTATTCATAAGTTCACAGTGACAGTGTTGATGGAAATGTTTATCAACCTGGCTCCAGGTTTTTTCTCTTTCTCAGATGGATAGAATAAATAAAACAACACCCCTAAATGATTTTGTGAGTAATATTATTTCCTACATATGAAAACAGGAGATTATATACACAAATGTGTCAAAGTGTTCATTCCCTCAAATTTTCACCCTCCCTTTAATTTTCAACTTTCATATTGGCGGTACAGAAAACTTGCGCAACTGAGAATACTTGAAGTGATCACTGTTGAATGCCCTGTGACTTGAGTCTTGATCTTATAGATTACTGTGCAGTTTTCAACTGAGGAGGGCACCGCCTGCCTGGAAAAGATTTAAGGAGAACTACGGCTTGCCTCCATTTTTCAAAACACAAGCCTGGAAAGGAGATTTACATCCTATACTTGACATGTATGGTTAACTGTATACATTGGAGCTCACTTAATTGAATATTTCTTAATTGAATAAACCTTTTAATTGCATAAAACATCCAATGCCAAGTCATTTGACATACCTTCAATACAAATTTGTCTTGTTAATTGCATATGGATTATGTAGTAAACTCCTGTAAATTGAATACAAAATCTTGTGCTGTATTGAACAGTTTCTCACATTTAGCCTCAGTACATATGCCAATATAAGCATTTATTCTATTTTATTTGTTTGACAGATCCCCATGAGCTCTGTCAAAAATAAATGATGGAATATATGCTCAGTTTATCACTGAAATGCAGGAAAATGACCAAAGTCCTGTTGTTTGAACACTAATGTCAATTGATATTTTTCTCTGGCAAAGTGGCTATTCAGTTAACACAGGGCTACTTTTTGGTGTCTACCAGACCTGAATATGGGACCCATTCCCAAATGGCATTTTGGCATGATATTTCCCAATTCAAACCTCAAATTTACCCATCTCAGTCCTCATTCAAATAAACATTTAATTTAGGGCTGTCACGATTTTTCAATTTAGGAATCGATTAATCGTCGCAAATAATCGATGATAATCGATTAATCGTACCTAGATGACCTTCCCTCTCCCTCTCTTTGAAGTTGATAAAAATGAAGTTCAAGTCAGTTGACCTACCTCAAGTAAACAACGAAGACGATCATCTTTTAGGTACATTCAAAGCTTCGATGTTCTGAACTTTTGAACCGTCAGTGTAATAATCAAGACCGGTCAGCAGTTGCGAACTTCGCAACTGCCGACCGGCCTTGATTATTACACTGACGGTTCAAAAGTTCAGAACACCAAACCTCTGATGAATGTACCTGAAAGACAAATGCTTCCAACAGTTTCTTGGGGTTTAACATCGATGTTCTTAACTCTTTACCTTTGGAAACAATAGTTTTTTCATCAAATTTTCTTTTAATTATTAAACGTCTAAAATGGGATACAATTTACCGATTATTCGACAATGAAAAATACTAATCGATTTCGTCACGACCGATCAATAATCGATTAATGGATTAATCGTGACAGCCCTAATTTAATTATTTTTCAAGTTTTGAAGGCCAAATTTGGACTTAATCAATTTTACTGCAACAAAATCAGTTTTTAGATACATAAGTAAGTTTCATCCCAAGAACCTTGCCAGTTGTTTCTAGGCAAGTCTTGGCTGCCTATATAGGCAGCCACGACTTGCCTAGAAACAACTGGAAAGCCACAGAATATGCACAGGCAAAGTGTAGCAAAATGCATAGATATCTTCATCAGTTAATAGTATACTGGTAAAAAGAATTTATTTAATAGAGATTAGATAGAGACTGATCATTATTGGTTCAGATACAACGTGAGAACTGATGCCGAAACGACCTGGTGCCGAAACGACTTGATACCCCATGCTCGAACACAATACCAATTAGTGCAGCTGTTCTGAAAAAGGAGTATCGCAACTCTGAAATTTGAAAACAAGGTTAACTTTAGGTTGTTTCTCTCTTTATTCTGAGAAGTGAGGACCAGATTAGAGTTTTTCAACAATGAAGTTGAAAACTGCAATGATGGGTTTTCTGTAATTGTTTTGGTTTCTATTTTGATAACAAAATCGAAACCAAACCAAATTTTCAGATAACCACCCTTCTCTACATAATAGTTGTTTGTTAAACTAAATTCAATAAAAAACAAACCCATATATCAATTGCATGTGTTGTTTACTTGTCAGCTTTCCCTGGCTTGCACATAGGATATGTAATGCACTGAAAGTGATGTGCTCTGTGGGTTTGAACCATAAAAATTATGAGGGAAATAAAATTCTGAAAAATGTACCTGCTGTTGTTCACCGCTTCTTCTACATTATCCCATTTGTAATATTAAACTGTTCTTCAGGGTAATGAACAACCCCCCTGCTAATATTTATTTGTCTGCAAACAAATGGATGCTTAACGCAACATGTGCAATTTCAAAACTGAAGGGGAATTCCCGTGTAAAGAGGAACATGCGGTTATTCTCCTTTCATCATTGGTCAGTATATCACACCTAATAATTATTATAGTGGCATTTCTGTTGAGTACTTGTCAGTGTTTGTATATGTTATGTACTGAGAAAAACTTGAAATCATATGGACGGACACTCAATTTCTTTTTCAATTCTAGTTATCATTGGAGGCTCAAGAATTCAACATTGATGAAAAATGTTCCAGTTTTGATAAACTTGAAGAGGTAAGACTTACTGAATTAAAGTCATGTTGTGAATCTTGCTCAAACCTTATACTTATCCTAGTAAAATCTATTCAACCTAATATATAACTTCCCAAAATATTCTCTTGTGTCTAAAACTCGGCATATTGACCCTCATTAAAATAAGTCAGAAAAGAAACCACTGAACAGTTTGTGTTAGGCAAAAAAAAGTTAAAAATCTTGTTTCTCAGGCCCTCCAGCATGTTTTTTTTGGCTGCTGCATGCTCTCTTTTTTTTACCTAGTGCAAACAAAAAAATAATAAATGTTTATGTCTGATATTTTACCCAAGTTAATAAAATTGATAAATTTGCCCCTTGAGTGCAACAGAACTCGAGGGACTAAATACACCACCACCCATTCTATTCTGTAGATTATGAGACCTAAAGCATAAAACAAAACCAAGAACATGAACTTTTTATGGCAAAGAAATAATTACAAAAATAAAAAATAAAATAAAAAATTGCCTGCCCACATGCAGTTTTACAAAAATGACTTGAGAAACAGAAGATCTACTTTGTGGGACTTCGGAAAAATGTATTTTATGTTGAGTATTAAGATAGTATGTATTTGTAGTTGAATTGCAACTGAAGTAGATCTCAGATGTTGGTTAGATTAAATTTAGGATAGTCCATTGGCTGTGTCGCAGACATTTGAATTGTTTGCAATAGCCGAAGTACTACTTAGCCCAAGTCATTCAGTCTGGTACAAGGTGTACTCATGAAAAAGAGGATAAGCCCAGCGCTGCAAATAAGCGTCCGGACACGGACAATGTCCGGCCGAATTCGCCATATTGTCCGGCCGAAATCAGTTACGGTCGGTATGCATGTCTGGCGGTCAATTACTACAGTCATCTGTGTAAAATCAACCCAGCCCAACCACACTGCCGTCGCAGTAGTCTCCATGACGGACATTCAATTATTAAAATTGTCTGCATCCCGGCACCAGCTCCGCTACCATCTCAGTATAAATATTTTTGAAAGGTATGTTCGTTTTGTTCATAAAAAACAATAATTTGTAATGCCTGCCATGCACAGTCAACAGTGGTAAATGGCTTTTTCAACACACCCCTTTTTCCACCCAGTTTTGGCTTATCGCGACCGAGTCTGGACATTTTGGACCGTGCACGATTTGGACTAAATGGGTGGACGATTCGGACCACATTAATGCTTCCCAAGTTGCTCACCTCGTTTATGTCACGTTTAAATGAGTTGTGTTTATTTGTCTAAATTAACTGGCGATCTAGACAGCGTAACATGCCCTTTTAGGAACACGAAACTTTAATAATAAAAAAGCAATTTTCAGATAAGGTTTTTAACAGCTCTGAATAGATTTTCGTGTAGTTTTTATTGAATTTTTCTTGGAAAAAAAACCCCATTTCCGACCATATTAAATATGGTACAATCGTCCACCATCTGGTCCGAATTGTCCATACTCCAATTGAGATGTGGTTTGACGAGCTGACATTCTCGCCGATAGCGTTCTTGAGTCCTGACAATGACTTATGAAACAGTTGAATTGATTGGCCAGTCAAATGTGGAGTCTCCACAATTTAACCAACGGTAAGGTGCGTGAGTGAATACACATGTTTATATTATATTTGTCGTCTGCTAACCATGGGCGAAAATAAAATAACCAAATTCTTTAAACTGAATACAAATAATGTTAAGGATGACAACAAACAAAATAAAACGAACAAAAATAAAGATGATGTATCAGGGGATAAATCTGAAAATCACGGGACAGGAAACAAACAGAAACTTACTGTTCAGACGTTTGAAAACTGGAAATCAGAACTGGCCGAAGTCAACGCCCACGTTTGGCTGACTTATGAACCCAACCCTGACAACAAAGCCCTTGTCAAAAGTTTGAAATGCGAACTTTGCTCACAATACAAAATCGAAATATGCGTGATGCGGGAGTACAACGACAGATGGTTTGTTGGCTCTGAAAACTTGCGGAAGTCTGACGCAAAGGAACATGGAAATTCTCTTTGCCATTTGAAAGCAACGAGACTTGACACAAAAGCAAAAGGTCTATTATCAGAACCAAAACCACATGACCCTTCACAAAGAACAATTTCTTCCACACTCGGCATGATGACAGAGAATATAAAGTCGCAAGTGAAAAGAAAGTTCGAAATTGCATATTTCATTGCTAAAACAAGAAGCCCATTCTCTCTTTTCCAACAAATTTGTGAACTGGAGCTTCAACACGGTGTAGATATAGGAAGACTTTATAATAACAGAAGTCAGTGTACCAAATTTATTAATTATATTGCACAGGACCTCGCAGTCAAACTGAAAAATGAAATTGACAAAGTAAAATTCTTTAGCGTTCTGACAGATGGCTCAACAGACAAATCAGTGCAGGAAAAGGAGGTTATTTATGATGGATTCACGAGGCTTAATGAGAGTAAAGAGATTGAATCATGTCTAAAATTTGTCTACCTCAAAGATATGGAGAAGGCTGATGCCCATGGAACAGTAGCAGCTATTGAGTCAAGTTTTGAAATGATAGGAGTTTCGAAAGAAGAATTCTACAAAAAGTTGATAGGTTTCGGAGCAGATGGTGCATCAGTGAATAGTGGTGAGAAGTCAGGGGTGCAGGCTTTATTGAGAGATAAATCTTTTGCGGGATTGATCTTCACTTGGTGCATTTCCCATTGCCTTGAGCTTGGCATTAAAGACTCGCTAAGTCTGACTTATTTCAAACAAATTGACATTATGCTACAGAGATTGTACGCAGTATACAGCAAGTCACCAAAGAAAATGCATGAGTTGAAGTCCCTCTATGACTGCATGAAACAAACTTATGATTATGATGATGATTCACTCAAACCAAAACGCTGCAATGGCACAAGGTGGATATCATTCAAACTGAATGCGCTCAGGCAGGTTCTTGATAAGTTTGGACTCTATATCACTCATCTAGAGCATATGTGTAATGACACTTCGTCTAATGGCGGGGACAAAATAAAAGGCTTCCTGAAACAATGGAAAACACCCAAGATTCTGCTGAATGTTGCCTTCTTCATCGATGTTCTAACTCCTGCATCGATTCTTTCAAAGCAGTTCCAAGAAAATGGCATAGACTGTGTTAGAGCTATAGAGAGCCTGTCGAAATCGTCAGAAAAGCTTAATAGACTTTCAGTGAAACCTGTTCGAGAGTGGCCAACCATAAAATTTGTCCTAACTCGTGGCTTAAAGTACAGTAATGATACAGAAGAAGTGATTTATCAAGATGTAAAATTCAAGTCAGATTCGTTTCAGAAAGCGCTAGAACAAGTTATTGAGTCGAGTACTGCATTGTTGAACAGTTTGCAAATGAACATGAAGAGCAGATTGGAAAACAGCAATAAATGTATTCTATCAGATATAGCTGTAGTATTAAACACCCAGAACTGGCATCTACAGGTTTCGGATAGTGATCAATACATATCTGAGGATTTCCTTGATGATAGAATGGGTAAAACTTCTAGAGAATTTCCAACCATTGCTGCAGAATGGACATGGCGATTTCAGTGCATTTCTTGTTATTGATCAGTGGCATGATCCAGTTGGTTACATCATACAATACCTGAACCCAAGCAAGAATGACTATAAGAAGACTTGGGGCCTTGTATTTGTGTTACAAGAGACATTAAATTCAGACAGATGGAAGTTCATTCTTGATCTAATAAGCATTTTGTTTTCTGTACCTGTATCCAATGCAAAACTGGAACGGCTATTCTCGAAGATGAAGTACACAAAGAAGGAGCAGAGATGCTCACTTGGCGAGAATCAGCTCAGCTCTTTGCTTAGAATAGAGGAAGAAGGTCCCCATATGAGTGAGTTCAATGCGGAATCAGCGATGAATATCTGTTCAGCATCCAAGAATCGAAGGGTTAATCAGAAGAAACGAAAAGCGTATAGAAAACTGAAAACCAGACCAAAGTTTCTGAAATGTGGTGATGATAGTCTTGAAAGTGAGTTGCTTGAGATCAGTGACAGTGACGCTGGGCTAAACACTTCAGACTCGGAATCTGATGATGGACAGGAACTGAAAAGCAGAGAGTGGTGGTTGGAGAACTTTTTCATTGACTCTGATGAATCAGATGGAGAAGATTTTATTGGTTAATTGTGCAGTCGAAGATATCTTTTATTAACTGTTCACTTTTCTCAGAAGTCATAAGTTGTGACTGGCAGTTCAGGACAACTAGGGTTTCCGCTAGACCGACTGCGGATCCGTCGACCGGACCCAATCTGTCCCCTCCCCATCAGAGCCAGAGCTGTTAAATTAGCTCCCTTGATGTGCAAATCCATGATTGGTCAAAACAGCACGGACGTTTTTGAAAACATTCACTGTCAAAATAAACAAACGGCAGATGCATTACAACACAAGCGAATACCACGAGTTTTGCTTTGATAATCTCTGGAGTTGGCTTAAGTTATCGACACGACGGGCAATTCAAAATGAACGTTTGATGAGAAAAAACGCTTCTTGAAAAAATAATGCACACGAACGCGCGGGATTTTCAACACCTCTCATCCTAAATTGAGAGGCGGTGTCGTCCGCGAGTACCAATACCATTGCGCTTCTTTCCCGCAAAAGCCCGGACCAACCGGCCACTCATCGTTGATTTAGTGCTGAAATTGTTTGATAAATTGTTCACTATGAATGATGCCTGCTTCAATTAAAAGAAAATTGATCTATTACCATTCTTTTTAATTACCTGATTTGTCTTTCTCCATCCTTGCACTTTTGTCTCTTCACCTGTCCAACATTCAAGGAACTTTTACTTACCTCCCCATGCATGATGCAATTGGATTATAATAATTATCGAGTCACAATGAGCGAAATTCGTCATTTGGGAGAAGAAAGGGAGTGTCTGACGTCTATATATTGACCTCAATTAGGCATTTGCGGATGTCCGGCCCAAAATTTATCATGTCCGGCCCAAATTGTCTGGGGCCTGACATCACTTCTGGACCAATTATTTTTTTTATTTGCAGCGTTGGATAAGCCTCGTGATTTTGGTCATAGTTCATAGATTTCTGTCGCTATACAAAATATAACTTTTTTTGTTTCAGATTGTGATAATTTTAGTCCTGTTTTTTTATATTGAACCATAAGAAAACTTATTTTTCGAAAAGCATATCTTTAAATTCAGAGGTCTAGATCAGTGCTGCTATAAATGTTACTTTGTTTTCTATCCAGTAACTTATATTTCTTGTATCCCACGTATATAAACCTTGTATAGGTTATTTCCCCCTCAGATTTTGTACGCCATAGGACACAACTAACAACACTCTTTAGAATACAACTTTCCATCGAAAAATTCCATTTTTTTTTTATCTAAGCTTCTGTCTCTATACGGTTGTGAACTAATTGCGATCCAGTTGCTACCCATTTACTCTTGAATAAAATGTGAAGTCAGGACAGCATCTAGAAAAATAAACAAAAATAGCACCCGAGATATAATGCTCTCACATGTCTCGTATGACAGGTGAGATGCCTAAGACTGAGTGTAGGGTTTATATCTCATCTAAATTTGGGAGAATCCATTTGGATTCTTGTGAAAATAGTAGTGAGAATCCATACCTGATATGAGTATCCCAGGATCCCAAGAGGCCACCATGAGTGAACACCTGTTGTATACTGATAACACATGTTAACCCTTTACTAAACTCAACTTTTTAATTTTTAAAACATAAACTGAATGTGATAATTTTTAAAAAAATAAACAATATTTACCTATAAAACCTTACAAATATGGAATGTCATTTAACCCTTTACCTAACATAGCAGCAGCAAATTAACCAATACAAGGCTAACATGACCGGAAGTATCCTGACACTTTGCCAGTAAAATTGTACAAATATGGCTGTCATTGGAACTGGCTCAATGACAGAGTTATGGTCCTTGTTTTTGTTTCACTTTTAAAACTTTCTGTACAAACATTTTGCATTATAACTCCGACATCGGTTGTTGGATTTTGACGTCCTTTAGTGCAGTAATAGACCATTCTGGCAGAATTGATATCAGCATATTGTGGGTTACGCCCATGCATACTTAACACAGTTATCACAGTTATGCCCCTTTTAGACATAGAAAAAATTGTCCATGTGAAGTTTTTACATTGTTTTTTGTCCATGGGAATAATTTTTAGCTCAACTTGAGAAAGTCAAGCTGAGCTATTGCTATCACTTCTCGTCCATCGGCATACGTACATCCAGGCGTACGTACGTATGTTCGTACACACGAACGTACATACATACGTACGTACGTAAGTTCACAATTTCCTTTGGCACACCTCACAGGTCGCATTTAGGATCATATCGCTTTGAAACTTTGTATGCTTGTTTGGGGTGACCTCTAGATGGGAGCTATCGATTTTCTTCAATTTCCGTCAAAAAATGTTGCTGCTGGCAACGTTCTTAGAATTTAGTTTAGTCAGACCTCAATATTTCCCTTTGGCACACCCAACAGGGCACATTTATGATCAGATTGCTTTGAAATCTGGCATGCTTGTTTGGAGTGACCTCTAGATGAGAGCTGTTGATTTTCTTCCATTTTCATAAGAAATGTTGCCCCTGGCAACGACCTTTGAACTTAGTTTAGTCAGGCATCAATATATTCCTTTGCCATGCCCTACAGGGCACATTTATGATCAGATCGGTTTGAAACTTTGTATGCTTGTTTGGTGTTACCTCTAGATGGGAGCTAGTGATTTTCTTCAATTTCCGTTAAAAAATGTTGCCTTCGATGAATTTCGTGCAGTTATGCATCAATATTTCCATTTGGCGGGTGCACCCTGCAGTGCACATTTTTGACCAGATCGTTTTGAAACTTGGTGTGTTTGTTTGGGGTGACCTCTAGATGGGGGCTATTGATTTTTGGCTCACCAACGATAGTTGTGTGAGCCTATGGCATAGCCCTCATGTCGTTGGCATCGGCGTCGTTGGCGTCTGCTTCTGAATTCATACATTTTGAACTTTTGTGTGCAGGTTTTGATTTTTTTTTTTTATTTTGCTTTTTTTTTATGTCGGCATGCTTTTCAGGGCTAGTAATATTTTTTTCAACCCTTTCCATGCTTAGTTACTTGAATTTTAGACTTTTGTGTACAGGTTTTTGACTTTTGTGGGCAGGTTTTGATATTTGTCTTTCTTTTCTTCCAAGAAGAAATTTACCTTACGGCATATTGCCATGATTCCAGTTTTATGTTAGAATGCTTCTTAGGGCCCAGTATTATATTATTTAACCCTTTCCCTACTTATTTACCTTAATTTTTGACTTTTGTGTGCAGGTTTTTGACAGCCACACTTTACATTGGTTATCCGTTGGTGAGCCACAGGGTACTAATACCCCTTCTAGTTTTCCATTTCCGTCAAAAATAGTTGCCATTGGCAATGACCTCCGATGAACTTAGTAAAAACTTAGTGTAGTAATGCATTAACATTTCCCTTTGACACGCCCTGCAAGGCACATTTATGATTGGATCCCTTGGAAACTTGGTTTGCTTATGTGGGGGTGATATCTATATGGGAGTTATCGATTTTCTTCCATTTCTGTCAAAAAATGTTGCCGCTGGCAATGACCTTTGAACTTAGTTTAGTCAGACTTCAGTATTTCCCTTTGGCACACCCTTCAGGGCACATTTGTGATCGGATCACTTTGAAACTTGGTATGTGTTTTTGGGGTCACCTCTAGATGTGAGCTCTTGACTTTTTTTTCATTTCCATAAAAAATTATTGTCATTATGACCAGACTTTGTATTTTCTGCATTTGTGTGGCAACTTATCCCTTTTGCACTCTCTGCAGGGTCTTGTGCTCATTATGTGAGACCTTTAGATAAGAGCTATTGATTAGCATTCATTTCTGTGAAAAAAAGTTGCCATTTACGATAACCTCTGAATGTACTGTATTTGTGTTTCAACATTCTTCCTTTAGCCAGTCTTACAGTTTACATTTAAAAATGCATGGATTACTCGACGTTGTGCACACACTATACTGTTATGTTGAAATTTCAACGAGTAACATTGGTACCAATGATCTTCAATTGTGCCATTTCACTTATAACTTACCAAGTTCAAGTTTGTTAGGTTGAGCTGCAGTGTCATTGACACTTTCATTGTTGAATGACAGCAGAAAATTGAATAATTTGGGTATTGCCTATGTTGATACTGCAGGAGGGAGCATATGCAAATCTTTGCGTTGCACTGCTTTCTTGTATTTGTAAGTTTTTTTTTCTTGTCTGATATCCTAGATATCAGAAATGAGTTTTGAAATGTTTTCAGTGGATTAGGCTTTTTGATATGAGAAATTATTCAAAACTAAATTTTACTTGAAATAAACTGTTATTTTATTTTATTCTAGTAATTAAGGGCCATTTTGACAATAAGTGTAATAGTTAGGCCAAAAAAAAGGGTTTTGTTTCTCAGACACTGCCGCATTCACTTTTTTGAGCCGCATTGGTCAAATTTATTTCGGTTATTCCAAGTGATAGACATATTACGAAAATAGGGAACATAACCACATACAGTCGTGCTGATCTCCATACATTATAAATTCGCGTTTTTTTGCGTATTTCAAACACTGGGGGTCTGGTGATACCTTTCATCATCTCCTAACAGTGTCGGGAATTAAAAAACATTTTAATGAAAATTTGATCAAAAAACGGTATTGTTTTTGTTAAACATTTTGGAAATTCCATGGTCACTTCAAAACGCAGAATCAGACCTTCGATTTTACAGGCCGTCTGTTAAGGGAGCAGGCCGTTTTGTACACAGGCATTTCGTACACAGCAATTTAGGACATTTCGTACACAAACTTTCAGATGTTTCGTACACAAGCAAGAACGTTTTGTACACAGGGCTATGACTGTCTCGTGACAAGTAAGGATAACAACCCGTATGTAAAAATAACAAATTTATTGCAATGACATATTTATATAAATACAAAACACAATGGAATGATATAAATATACAGTTCTACAAAGATAAGTCTGACTTATTTGTGCAGTATACAAATAGAACATACTGGAAAATATTATAATTATAAGTAGGCCTAAGTGTGTGGGAATTAGCTCTTAAAACGTAACTTTTAACATCGCTGGAAGCATTGTTTGTCTTTTATAGGATTCTATAGGATTCCATAGCGTGCAGCAGTGCATCCAGTGGTGTTAAAAATTACGTTTTCAGTGCTGGCTCTCGTTGAGTGACATGATGTATTTAACATTGCATGGTGTAAGCCCTACATGATGATATTCTGGTTTCGTACAAGTGATTTATAAGCCAAATGATGATAACATAGCATATTTCTTCCATGAAGACCACCCCCCCCCAACCCCCGCCTCGCCCCCTCTCCACCCCTCTCATCATAGATTACGTTAGACAAATTACTACTGAGACCGTAAGGATTACACCACGTATGCTGAGGATGGGGCTTAGGACTTTGAATTCCCAAGTTTCCTCCTTAGCATAGGTGGTGTAGTCCTTACATGACGTCTCAGTAAGTCATCATACTTAAACTAGGGGTGAGGCGGAGGGATAACATTGCAGCAATAAAAAAAATGTATTGTACATGTACTGAAAATTAATCATTTTAATATGTTCAATGTGATAATTATGACTCCAGTGTAATAACAATGCTATGCTTACCTTTAAGAACTGATCAAAGCTGATTAATCATCAATGAGTTCACATCATATGTTTTGATTTTTCATCAAAGAAACATGTTTTTACAGTCTTCGGTTCATTTTATTTCCTAACAATATTTTCAAATGTACGACATACTGTGGTGGTGTTGGACGCATTAAATTCTGTTCCGTGATATTTCAAATGTGGATTTTTTTATGTTGGTCTATATTCTCTATAATACCTCACAAAAGTAAGTAGTCTATTATTTCATATAAAAAAATACTTAAAAACCCCTATAAAATTTGAAACATCCTTTGAGATATGTACCAAACATCTCCTTTTGTATATGAAACAGCCAGTGTACGAAACGCTTGTGTACGAAACGACACTAATCCGTCTGTTAAATGTGGAATCAATGTTGGTTCTCGTAAAACAATTGTCTAACGAATCATGGGACTCCAGTGCCTACTGGAGGTGGGGAGGGATGGGGTGGGTTTATTTTTTGGAAAATATTTTGGGGAAAATACTTGGTTCTAGGACAGATCCCTGGGGCACCTCTGAACAATGATTTCGTAGTGTGGTATTTTTAAAACACCAGACTACGCAAAACATTGAAGGGTGGGGGTACCCCAGGGATCTGTCCTCGGGCCAAGTATTTCCCAAAATAATTGGGTTGATGGCTTCAGTTTGGTGGGAATGAATACATTAATAAATAATGTATTAATTCCCACCAAGTCGAAGCCATCAACCCAATTGTTATGAATCGGGGCGTACCCCAGGGATCTGTCCTCGGACCAAGTATTTCTCCAAATAATAATTGGGTTGATGACTTCGGCTTGGTGAGAATGAATACATTATTTAATGATGTATGCATTCCCACCAAGCCAAAGCCCTCAAACATATTAGGTGGTATACATAGTCCGATGACAGATCCCTGGGTCACCCCAATTCAATGTTTTCATAGTCTGGTGTTTTATAACAGTATTCCTTGGTCTTCATTCCCCAAATCAGAATCCATACAGAACCTAATGTGATTATGCAGACTCAAACATGATATTCAAATACCAGGCTGACACGTATCGAGGCCCATACTCTTGCCGAAGCCCCCCCCCCCCCCCTTTTTTCAAATTCAAGAGTCAAGGTTCCCTTCACGTGGCAAGCCTACCCCTGCCCCCTCAAAGTTTTAAATTGTACAAGTGTTTGGAGATTCGAGACGTCAGACAGCAGTTTTAACACCAACACCCCCTGCATGTTTCAAATATGGACGAAAGTTTGGAGAGGCGAGCAAGTAAATCGAAATGGCCCAATATATTGCGTTGATTTTAAGCCTCCCCCCCCCCCCAATCCAAGTTTCAAATTGAACGAAAGTTTGGAGAGATGAGACTTCAAATTTACGGGCAGTTGGCCTAATATTTAGTGTAATGTACGCAATGCATTATGCCATTTCTAATTTACTGCATGTGAATGTGAATATGAATGTGAAGTGACAGTGGCATAGCCAGGGGGGGGGGGGGGGGCAAAGTAAAGCATGCCCCCAAAAACATTGACCCAATGCAAGTTTCACACAACCCTAGAGCCCAGAAATGCCCTCAAATATAGGGCTACACATGCTACAATTCCCTCAGATTTGATATTTTGGAGCACTAAATTTTGCAAAATTTTCTCGGGGAAGGCCTTGTACCAACTTGGACCCTCTGGTTGTTTCCTCTCCTCTCACTTCTGTGTCCTAACTTGGATCCTCCAACTGTTACCTCCTCCTCCCACTTCCCCTCAGGGAAGTGGGAGGAGAGGGTAATGGTGGGAGGGTCCTAGTTATCACTAGGGGAGGACCATGAAACCCCACAACAATCTTCCAAATGTCATGGTATTCCCCCCTCCCCAAACTGGCTACCCCCCCCCCCCCCCCTCCAATTATAGAATCCTGGCTATGCGCGTGTGGTGTGGGGGTCAAATTGGATGAAAGAATGTTGAGGCGATACTTTAAATTCACGGTCAGCAGTTCGAAACCCCCATCCTCCTCCAAGTTTCAAATTGAACGAAAGTTTGGAGAGACAGGTAAGACTTCAAATTCACAGGCAGTAAATTGAAATGGCCCAATATTTTGCATAATTTACGATTTTAATGCACATGAATTTGAAGTCTCTCCTCTTCAAACTTTAGTCCATTTTGAAACTTGGGCGGGACGCTTTGACATGGGAAGGGCCTACGGAATGAGATCCTCTTCTTTCATTTATTCTTTCATGCCTTTGGACCCCAACAGCAACAGACCAGCTATTTTTAAACCTACTGTATTTTAGTGTGTTTTCAAGGGATGGTTGAGGCTTTGATTGACGTACTTACGGTCGTTTCGGTGTAGAGTAACATGTTCAAAAAATGAAAACAACACCACATAGTTTTCAAAGTTTTTTATTTATTAAAATGATAACTAGAACGTGAAATCTGAAAGTGAAACGTATGTATAAGACAAGATATTAAATCATGTGAATTTTTGGTAGCACATTCTGTATCTTCAGTATGGGTTTCTGCAGCATCGTATGACATAGGCCTACCCAGTGGATACTTTCCCATTTCAACGTATATCTTCCTGTCTTACAACACGGTTCTGGAAACCTGATATAAAGAGATATATCAACGCTGCTTTGAAATACTCCCCTCTGAGAGTGGCACGGTATTTTAAAGTAGGGTTTATATATCTTTCTAGGTCAGGTTTCCAGACGACTATGCTTACAAGCACAATTACTCGTTCTAAAGCCCACCCCCACCCCACTCCTCCTTTTTTATTTCTCGGCTGTAACTGCAAGCATCCCCTGGGCTTCGACACGGATCAGGTTAGTCCAAACTTCGACCCACAGTCCGTAATATAATTTTTGGAGTTGGTACGTCCTACAGGACGTACCAACCCCCAAAATTATATTACGGTCTGTATGACTATGGTCAGGTAATAGGACTGAGTGATGAAGATGCCACAATGTCCCATATATGTATCTTTTATTTCTGTATTGCTGAGAAAACACTGTTTATTTTTGTTACATTTTAATAAACACCGATTTAAAAATACACATACTTTTCTTGCATGTCCAACCTGGCACTCAGGGGTGACTCATGGCTGGAATTATATAATCACATCCTTGGTTATCGGAAATAACAAATAAAAATAAAGTCCTCCCTCCCTCATTGATTCTAAAAAAAATGGTCTGAGAAACAAGACCCTTTTTTGGGGGGCCTTACATGTTTAAGTACTATTTTGAGGTGTTGTAAATACTTCTATGCAGTAAAAAATACATGTATTCAAAAAGTATGTTCTCTTGCACAACATTCATTAACATCAACTCTTTACCAAAATGAACAAACTCACACAACATTGGAGTCATTTTTTTTTAAACAGAAATTTTTATTGGAGTTTTGAAAAGAAAAATGTAATTTTCTCATAAAATCTTGAGTTTAATCAAGAGACAAACACTTATTTAAGAAATTTTGATATCTTTGCAGAGACTATCGGCTATGACACAGAATTTGGATACCATTGGTGATCCCACTGTTGATGAGGTTGAAGTGGATGAATTTCCGACTGGTGGAGTAAGTTAAACACACTTTTGCCCCCATTTGGTAGTCAATCATATGCGACCCAAATTTATTTCTGATAGCTTTCCAAATATTTTTCTTGAAACCACACAAATTTACTCTACATAAGTCGATAATTTTCAAAACAATGGTCATAAATTTATAGCTATATCACTATATATTGCTATAGTGATCACTGTTCGTCTGTCGTAAAGGTGGTCTTTGAGTCCTCTCCTCCCAAACTGATGGACCACCGATTCCAGTAAAATTTTATGTGAATGATGACTGGAGAGGAGCAATTCAGTTTTGTCCGGACATCTGTCCGTCTGTAGACAGAATTGGTTTCTGCTCTTTAACAAAAATTCTACTTGGCCTACTCAAATCAAAGTTGGCATATGGGTTAGGCATGATGAGAGGAAGAACCCTATTTATTTTGGGGTCATTGATCTTGGATTTTTATCAGTGTTGGTTTCCGCTCTGTAATTAAGGTTCTGCTTGGACAAATGAAACCAAATTTTGCATGTCGGTTAGGCATGATGAGAGGAAGAACCCTATTCTTTTTGGGATCATTGTGCCAAAGGTCAAGGTCACAGTGACCTTGAACTTCCATTTTTATCAGTGTTGGTTTCCGCTTTGTAATTAAGGTTCTGCTTGTCTAACTGAAACCCAACTGAGCATGTGGGTTAGGCATGATGACAGGAAGAACCCTATTTATTTTGAGGTCATTGTGCCAAAGGTCATGGTCACAGTGACCTTGACCTTAAATATTTACAGAGTTGGCTTCTCAAGTTGAAATTTTGCTCAGTCGATACTAGACTTGGCCTATGGGTTGATGAAAGAAAGAACCCTATTTATTTTTTAGGTTATTATTCCAAAGGTCAAGGTCACAGTGACCATGAAATTGAAATTTTATCAATCCGAGCTTGCTTTGGCTCTCTTAATTATTAATTATGCCTTTCCGATCTAAACTTAACTTGGCATGTGGATTGAGCATGCTGAGAGGAAGAATCCTACATATTTTTAGGTCATTGTGCCAAAGGTCAAGGCCACAGTGACCTTGAACTTGAAAGTTTATCGGTTCCGATCGAAACCAATCTTGACATGTCATCAAATACAGGTAATCTTATATGTATTATTTGAGTAAATAATACCAGCAGTGGCTGTGTTAATTTAATGTTATATAGTACTAAGGTTACTGTATTAGGGTGATTGTTTGGGGGGGGGGGGGGGATTTGCCTCTCTTGGCAGCTCCCTCTAGTTTATTTTCAGAACCGATTAGCTGATTTAATCCAAATTTGGTATGTTGCATTGTTGGCTCATAAGTTTCTGATTTATGCTAAAAAGTTTTTCCCACATCCCCATGGGAACCCCAGGAACTAAAAATAGAATATTTTTATACTGTACCAATGACCCAGACATAGCTGGTGCTAACTCTTAAAAAATCTAGGGCCAAACACAAATTTTGCCCCCCAATCCCCAAAATTTGCATCTAAAACCAAAGAAATCATGTCCTGAATGGCCCTCCATACTTCGCCTCTACTGCGCATGCGCAGTGTCAAGGAGGTCCCGAAATTGGCGCCATTTATCATTCTTTGTTTGGCCCTTCATCAGTTCACTTCTGACTGATCTTTGTGCTTGTAAATCTCAGTTTAAATGATGCCAGACACATAAATATTAGAGAAATGGTGGATCTAAAGAGGAAATAGAAGGAGGAGAGGAAAAATGAGTGACAGAAAATAATCAGGGCTATAACTTAATATTTTTTTTATGAAATTATGTTAAGTTACCTATTTTCGAGGCATGGGCCTGTTGTTGTCATTCTTGTTATAAGTTACACTGCTTGTTCAGTGTTTCCTCTCTCCCTTTCCTTTAAGTTCCCCCTTGCTATTCTCCCATGCTTTTGGCATTTTTTCTGTAATATTATTACTAAAATTTCTTGGGAGTTGTAGCTGGATAACAGAATGAATTCTGTTCTTTTCCCCATGTTTACGTCCTCACCCATGGGTGTTTAGGCGTAGTGTTCTGCATCTACCATCTGATGTTCTGCAGTTTCTTCCCTGGAAGTCTCTGTTTTGCATCAGATGGTGTATTATTGGTAACTGATTTCGGGCCATGGTTATCAGTGCCTGGAATCATGTTTCTGGTGTTTTTACACTTCTTGTTTACATTGTCAACAGTCTCTGTGAGGGGGATTTCTTGTCTTTGTGTTTAATCATAACAAGATACATTATTATTATTCGTAAGTGTTGCATTAATTTTTTAAAATATTTAAAAAATTTTTGTCCACACTTAGGCTTGGGATCCATTGGGGCTCAACATTACTTTTCAGAAACTTGGGCTTTTCTGAAAAAATATTTAAAAAAAAATTTTTTTTGATTTCAATTATTTTTTCTATGTTAATGGATCATGTTATTATGTATCTTTGTTTTCAGGGGTTGGTGCGAGTACTAGGACTTTTTGTATTCTTTTCACAATGAAAGGATATTGTTCAATTGTAATAAGAGGAAATCTTCCTCTGACTTTCATAATCATTGTATTAATTGTAGTCAGTGTACTCGCACTAACTCCTGTTCAGTATGTGTCAATTAGGATGACAAACATGGGAAGCGTGTGTCACGGTATGTTAGCGGGGAAATGGCCATGCCGGTCCTTTCTCCGCAGGGTCACTCTAGTTTATCAATCTCTATTTCAGATGAACAAGAACAGGGTGATGTATCCGTGATGTCTTCCAAAAGTGTGCCTCCGTCGTCACAATTAAATGAAGAGCTAGCGGCAAAGTGCTCATGGAAATATGTCAATTGCCTAAGAGGTCCCTAGTAGGATTGACGGCGTTGACGTCCGCTAGCTCGCCCGTGTAGCGTCCATTCATCGAATGGTTCGGCAGCCGGGTTCATCCGTTGCGGTCCAGAAAGGAGTTTTGGGTGATGCGAGCACTATAAATCAACTAAGTGCACACCCAGTGACGACGGATCAGACGAGAGAACGGAGAAAGCCTGTTAGTCCGGTTCCTAGCTCGTCCAGGTCCATCTGGGCTGCAAGCGAGAGAGCCCCCTCTCTCGTACAACAACATCTGGGACCAGATGTTGTGGTACAAAACGTTTCGCATTCGGAGCATACGTCGGGACGCTCCGTTATATAGACAGTCCGGAGAGACTGTCAATAAGGCTTCCTCATCCTCACGGCAGCGCACACGACCGCACCTTGGCTACATGACCTCGGATATCCAGCCAGCTTCGCCAATCAGAGAATCCATGGCGACCAGGTCACGCCATCCGGTAGCCAGGGACACGAGGCCTGTAGACTCCGGACGTTCGCATAAGATAAGTATGCAGGAGTCAACGTACACGGAGCTTCCAGCGGCAAAGCATCGTAAGACCGCTACTCCACAGGCCTCAGTGACGGGCGTGCTATCCCAAATAGCACAACTTATCGCAGCATCCCAGCAAACGACAGAATCTCTATCGGATCAGGAATAATCCAACGACGCTGGGTCAGTACGCTCCGCTGAAGCATCAGGTACGGACGACCGAGCACTTCATAGGGTCCGACAGGATGGCGAAAGGGATTCGGAGGATTTCGAGCTTTCCCTTTCGGAACAACAGAAGCTGCCATAGATTTCTTCCGGCATTATCTTCCAGAGGTTGTTCCGTCGGACTAGAATGCTGCGATGCTGGATAAGAGACTAATAGCATCATTGGACACAGAATTTTTTTTTTTTTTTTTTGATCGGTTCAGGGACATCGTCTCTGAGTTGCTGACACAGTCCAATAATGTCACAAGAACATTCGAATTATTGAACGACGCTATATATAAGCTTGCTACCAAAACAGGCAAGTCTGGTTTCTTGTCCGCAAATGCTCTAAATCTGCCTTTCATCAATTCAAGGAATAAATTTGAAACGGCAGGACAGGGCATACCGAGAGTTCCTCTGCGTCTAGACAACGAGGCTGAAGACTTGGAATTGTCTATATCGCCGTCTATGTCAATTCCAACCACGATTTTGGAAACGACAATAATGTCTAACAGACTTAACTTAGACGCTTTATCATACGCAGACCACCTTACTAAGGCGTTATCATTACGTCTTCAAGAGAAAGAATTCCAGGATATGATCCTCAATGAGATTTCTTTCAAGGGCAGTAGCTTTTCCACGTATAACTCCACCCTTCAGTGGCAAACCTGGAGTTGGTTAGACGTGACGCAGCCCTAGCTACATCCATGCGCATGGATAGTAAGGTGAAGAACTCTCTCAGAGTCGCTTCGATCTCGGAGAAGCTTCTCTTCGACGGCAACCCTTCAGCAATCTATGAATTGCTCGATATAGACGTTCTCTTGTCAATCAAGTGTAACAAGAGATTCAGACTTGGGCAAACATTCAGTGGTTTACTCAGGGAGTTCCACTGCAGTTGCCGGATCCGAGTTTTACGATTATGACGGATGCCAGTCAAACAGGTTGGGGTACAACATTGATCCCAACGGATTCGAAGTGCCAGGGTCTTTGGGTTCCGCAGTTTCTAGGCAAGCACATAAACATCCAAGAAATGATGTCAATTTGGCTTGCACTACATCATTGGATGAACATTATTCAGAAAGCGCATGTCCAAATCCTGTCCGACAATACGACAGTAGTTGCGTATATCCGGAACCAGGGAGGCACTCATTCCGTTCCGTTATTCAATTTAACGGAAAGAATCCTTCTGTTTGTTCTAGAACACCAAGTTCTGCTTTCGGTCCATCATATTCCGGGTCGTCTGAATGTATTAGTAGACTCCCTTTCACGGAAGGGTCGCTTGTTGCCGTCAGAATGGACTCTCAACAAACAGGTATTCAATCAGATTTGCTACCAATGGGAGCGGTCAATGATAGACTTATTTGCGACACAACTCAACAATCAATTGCAGACGTATGTGTCACCATGTCCGGATTCCCGAGCATATGCAGTAGACGCTCTATCGATCTCGTGGGATGGAATGATAGGATATGCGTATCCTCCAGCGCCGTTGATTCAGCAAATATTGTAAAGATAAAACAATCTCAATACAATTCTGTTGGTAGCATCTCTGTCTCCACAGAGACCGTGGATAAATCTACTCAGGTGTCTGCTGTGGGACTTACCGCGAAAACTTCCTCCACGAGAGATTCTTCTTTCGCTGGGGAAATCGTGTCAACTTCATCACAACCTGCAAGGTCTCAATCTTCACGTTTTCCGTTGTGCGGTCCTTCTTGCACGGCAAGCATTGTGCAGGACGAGCAGTGGACGCGATTTCTAACTGTAGGAGGACCTCCTCTTCGCTATACTATGTGGTTAAGTGGAAGGTCTTTCGTCATGGGTGTAGGGATCATTCTGTTGATATTTTTGATCCCTCCATACCAGACATTGCAAACTTTCTAGTATACTTGTTTGACGAGATCAACTGCAGCCTGTTACTATTAAAGGTTATAGGTCTATGTTATCTGATACCTATGCAGACCATGATAGTTTACAATTGAATCTAATGTCTCTTTATCTAAATTAGTTAGAAACTTTTTGATAAATAGACCTTGAACCCTTAGATTAATTCCTAAATGAAATTTAGCTTGGGTTCATCTTAACTAAAAGAAAACCATTTGAGCCTCTTGAGACAGTAGATTTCAAATTCTGGTCTTATAAGACAGCATTTCTCTTAGCTTTCTCTTCTGCTTGAAGAGTCAGTGAGCTTCATGCACTATCGGTGGACGATTCTCACTATCGTAGTGACGGGAACACTATTACCTTTACTACTAATGTTGGATTTTTGGCTAAGAATCAGGCTCCTAATAATATCCGGAACCTATTGTTATTAAGGCCCTTCCGTCTTCAGACGGGCACAGGCCTTTACTCTGTCCGGTTAGAGCTTTATGTATTTATAAACAAGATCTCAGTTTATCAGAAAGAGACGTAAACGCTTCTTTCTGTCTCTGATGCCTAATAGAAAGGACATTACGGTCCATTCTATTGCTAGATGGATTCAATTAACTATCCGTACTGCTTATGATAATCTATCTTCAACTCAGCAGTCTGTGCGTAAGATTTCGGCTCATTAAGTAACAGCTCTTTCTACATCTTAGGCTTATGCAAATAGTGTTGCTATTACAGATTTAATGAAGGCTGCATATTGGTCTCAGCCATCCACATGCACAAATTTTTATCTCAGAAATATTGAGTCCATTTCTGGAGACCTGCTTTGTTTAGGTCCATTATCTGCTGCTCAGAATGTCGTTCACTAAACAGTTGCAACTATTGTTTTGCAGACTTTCTGTTCAGGCAGTGACTCCGTCCTGCTGCCCTCTTCGCTCTGGGCTATTTGACCTGGGGCAAGGGGAAGAGGGGAGGGGAGGGTGTTCCCTTGGGTCACCTGTTTTATAGTGAAAACAAGGGGATAGCTCCTCCGGAGTCAGTAATTCTGAGTTGTTACCGGGATGGTTTTAAAGTGAAAAGTTATGTGTAAAAAATTCATTCATGTCATATTTTTAAAGTGTAGCATTTGTATATGTCACGTGTCAAATGGGCGTTAATATACTATCCTCAGACACTTTTAAAAGAGTATAAAGAGTCTCAATTCTCTGGACTAACTTTATTTATTGGCTTACTTTAAAAATAATTAGTATAAGGATTATACTGGATGTTAATAGAGAACATGAATGTTATGATGCTCAATTATGGAGGGTGTTGTGTCTTAGTAATTTATCATAAATAAGAAAGATACATGTAAAGCCTAATACTCCTTTTCTCCTCGAGGGGATGACTCTATTTTATATAGTTGAGCTTATTGGATTTTCCTCTATGTCCTAGGCCCTCCAGCCTTTTTACTATTCAGCTATGTCTGGGTCATTGGTACAGTATAAAAATGTTAAAAAATTTATAGTAATTTATATATTTTTTATACTTACCAATGACCCAGACGGGGATGGCCCTCCCAGGAGTTGGGAACTCATACCTCCCCGCTGAGTACATAGCACTGACCAGGCACTGGTTGTAAGAATGATAAATGGCGCCAATTTCGGGACCTCCTTGACACTGCGCATGCGCAGTAGAGGCGAAGTATGGAGGGCCATTCAGGACATGATTTCTGGGGTTTTAGATGCAAATTTGGGGGATTGGGGGGCAAAATTTGTGTTTGACTCTAGATTTTTAAGAGTTAGCACCAGCTATGTCTGGGTCATTGGTAAGTATAAAAAATATATAAATTACTATAAATTTTTTAACTTTTTTCAAATGCTCATATAGCTCAAAACACACAGAACAGCAAAACAGAGAACTGTTATTTGGTAAAAGCATCCTTAGGACCAGTAGAACTGAATCTTAACATAGTTCAACATGAGATATATTGTTTGAAAATCTTCTTCAGATCCACAAGTAAAAATTTCTTGATATTTGTTATTCTGCATTCCTTGGAGATGTCAGATTCAAGTTTCTTCAAATCAAGTCCTCTGGTTCATATTTGGACTCCCTATAGATCCTGAATTTTAACTTTCTTTTTATCCACCCCTGAGAATCTTTTGTTATTTGTTATTTAGCAGCCTTACGGAGGCCGTATTCAAATTTGTTCAAATCAAGTTCCTAGGTTCATATTTGGGGTGCCTGTTGTAGGCCGAGTTTTAACTTTGTGCAATATGAGGAAAATTCTTTAAAAATCATCTTCCGATCCACCACTCAAAATCATTTGATATTTGGTATCTGACATCTTTACGAGGATCAGATTCAAATGCATTCAAATGAAGTTCTCAAATTCATATTTGAATTCTCTGTATAGGAAGCACGAATTGTAACTTAATGCAATATGAGTATAATTCTTTTAAAAGCTGATTCAGATCCACCAATTAGAAACTGCTGATATTTGGTGTATGAAATCCTTATTGAGGTCAGATTTAAGTTTGTTCAGTTCAAGTGCTTATTCATCAGGCATTCAGTCATTTTAACTCTTTCTACTGGATCGCTTTGTATTCTGTAGAAATTGGTAATTTTCTGTTTCTATGAAGTTTTTGTAATAATGCAATTTCCATGTGGGAACTCTGAGAAGTTTGGCAAAGCTTGTTCTCTGAAACCACTACCCCTGGCAGTGGAAACAAATACCAGTAAATAATTAGTGATGATTTATTGTTTAAAAAAAATCCTTAACACCTTGCATGCTTGTGGTGGATATTCCTGCCAAGACAGGATTTCTCTTGCCACTGAAATAAGTATAATTTGGGAATATTTAATCACAGTTTGCCCTGTAAATTACATGGATTTTTTGCACCAAAGATTTCTTGAGTTAAAATTAGATGAATCTTTCATCATATCTTGTCATGGGTGCTTCAGCGCAGCCATGACTAGATTTGATGAAAACTATCTTGAAAATACTCAGTGGGTTAAGAGTTAAATCACTTTGTGAAGAATCATTGGGCTGGGGTTAGGTTGATACACCAAATTCACTTTATGATATGTGTCTAGGTTCGCGATTCACAATACGATATGTATCTGGGTACATATCTTGCTATTCATTCTGGTATTGAAGCTACAGTTAAGATCACAAAGGGACAGTGGTGGAGCCAGGAATTCATAGTTGGAGAGCACAGATACATTTGGGAGGAGAGGGCAGTCAACTTTGCCCCTCCCCCATTTTCCCAATTTCTATCATGTACTGCACTACCTGTTTACTTGTGTCTGAGTTCATACTCTAGCATAAGCCTGTTCCTAACTTTACAAATGTGAATTACCAAGTGGCCCCTCCGAGTCTTAAGCACACCCTTCTACTTTTCAGTTTTAGAATAAAGATGATTTTAGTCACAGGCAGCACTGGTAATTACAATGAAAATAGGTAAGTTGTCATCTGATGATCGCGACAACTAACCTTACCAAATACATAAAAAGCTCTAGTACCCTGGTCCCTTGGGTTGGCAATGAAAAAATAAATACATCAGTGATTGAGACATGCTCTTGAAGTTCATGATTCGACTTCCACTTTGCAATTTTCAAATCGATCCATCCAAATGAAAAAAATTGTGAAAGATGATGATGAAGAATGACTGGTGCACATCAAGTGAGCTAATTTATAGGCACCAACATCGCAGAGAACAGCAGTGGAGTTTTGTCAACTGAAAACACTCGTAAAATGGTGGTGAAATTTATCATTTCGTATGACCAACGGACGTTCATAATAAATTGGTACACTTTTTATCTGTTGTTTTACCATTTTTGAATTGGAATGTTGGATGAGCTCATAAAATATTGAATCACACCATGCGTACCAAATTTCGGTGATTGGATCGCACCTGTGAGATCTTGCTTCGCAAACAGCGATGCAAACCCAAACAAAAAATACCCTGTCAGTATTCTGGTGTACCCTGGTGTTATATTCTGAATTGAGGGGTATTTGAAATGGCCAAATCACCCAAGCCAAATATTAGATGTGTTGTATGTAATTGTATTGAGAGTGAAATTGTTGAATTTTAAGACTGGTGATGAGTCTATATAGTGGTATCGTGATACAATGAAATTTGGACACCCACACCAGTACCTGTATCGTAGGTTGCCGTATTGGTACGTATAGGCATCCCGGGATATTGTCTCAAGCCTACAATGGGCCTTTGTCAGGTGAGTGCTTCAGGCCCCTTTTCAGCCTCTGGTAAATTTCATGGTTATTTTCATTAGTCTTGAATCACTTCATTTCACACCTTTACTTTCATTTTTTTTTTCAGTCAGATGATCCAGATATCTTAGATAAAGCTAAGGTTGAAGCTGAAAATCTGAAAAAATTTTTGAAACTTTTTGTTGGCCTGAAATTTTTTCTCGGCAGAGAAGTACCAAGAGAAAGTTTAGCTTTCATCATAAGGTAAATGCTTTAAGTCACACACAAGAGCAAAGAAACACACATGGACAAACTCCTAAGCCTGCCCCCCCCCCCCCTCCCCCCCCCCTCTCCAATCCCCACCTAACATCACCAATGATTATCCCTGTCGTTATTATTAAAAAGTGCCTCTTTTTGGAGTTTTTATTTCATTTTTGTGAAGGCTGGAGCAGTCCAAGACTTTGTTGGCCTCAGTCACCCAAGCAGTTTGACTGAATTACCGGTAGACTGTATTTGTAAAGACCTTGTGTACATCCATCCGTCCATCCATCTGTCTGTCCATCTGGCCATAAACTTTTTGTTTGTCCGGTGGTTTTCTCAGTCATATTTTAACTTATCATCTTCAAACTTGGGATGAATAATAACCACAATAGGAACATGTGCACCTGCGCTTTGCAGGCTGATGCGATTATCCCTTTCTAATTTATTGCCAGGTGGACTTTTTTCACTGCTCTCAGAAGAAAATTGCTACAACTCAAATTGTTCAATGAGCATATTTAGCCATGTTGGGCATTGCTTTTGTTAGCTCACCTTGACAAAGTCAAGCTGAGCTAATCTCATCGCTCTCCAACTGTCGTCCTTCTGTCTTCTCCTCCAAAACCACTGGGCCATTTCAAGTGAGAGTTTATGTGGGTGATGGTCCCGAAGGGGCATTGCATTTTTGTTCAATTCAACATGCCCAGCCCCATGGGGAGGGGGTGGAAGAAAATAATCCAAAATATTTTTAAAATCTTCTTCTCATGAACCAGTTGGTACAGTGACTTGATTTTTGTTATGAAGCTTCTTTTTGAGGTGTAAATCAAGTTTGTTCAAACGAAATTTGTAAAGCATTTTGGCTTTGTAATGGGAGGGGTTAGATTTTTGGCCTCACCCAAAATTTCTATATTTTTATACTGTACCAATGACCCAGACTTAGCTGGTGCTAACTCCTTAAATTCTAGGGCCAAACACAAATTTTGCCCCCCAATCCCCAAAATTTGCATCAAAATCCGAAATGTCAATGTCCTATGTGGTCCTTCATACTTTTTATCCACTGCGCATGTGCTGTGTCAAGGAGGTCTCGAAATTGTCGCAATATGTCATTCTTTGTTTGGCCCTAAAATCAGTAACATCTCCTTGATATTTGTGCTTGTAAATCTCAGTTTAAATGATGCCAGACACATAATTTGGAAAGAAATGGTGGATCTAAGGAGGAAATAAAAGGATGAGAGGAAGAAACAGTGGCAGGATGTGTTCAGGGCTGTAACTTATAATTTTTTTACGAAATTATTTCATGTTCCCTAATTTCGGGGCATGGGCGTGATGTTGTCATTCTGGCTATGAATTTACCATTGTTTGTTCAGTGTTTCCTCTCTCCCTTTCCTTTATTCCTCCCTTGCTATTCTCCCATGCTTTTGGCCTAATTTTTGTAATTTTTTTTTTACTAAAATTTCGTGGGAGTTTTGGCTTGGTAACAGAATAATTATTCTGTTTTTCCCCACTCTTACGTCCTCACCCTTGGGTGGTTAGGCGTTATGGTCTGCATCTACCATCCGATGTATGGCAGTTTCTTCTCTGGAAGTCTCTGTTTTACATCGGATTGTGTTTAAATTGGTAACTGATTTTGGGCCATGTTTACAGTGCCTGGAGTCATGTTTCTGGTTTTTGTACACTTTTGTTTACAATGACAACGGTTACTTCTGATAGTGATTACTTGTCTTCTTGGGCCCGGTTGATTCACTCTCGGCATAACACAAATTGTAACAAAGTTATGACGTCCCTTGTACCGGTGAATCAACCAGGACAGCTCAGTTGTAAGTGAAAGTAAACAAAAAATGATGGAGTCGCAAAGGCAGAAGAGAGTTGTTGGAATTGAAACACCGTCTGTCTGTCAGACATTTTGTCGAATGCCGTCACGGCACAAATCTTGCACCACCTCGCGAGGAGGTGTAAATTTGTGCCAGTCGGCACAGTCCCGTCGCATGTTCTGTTCGTGGTTGATTGTGGGGAATCCCTGTTCCGTCACAGTTTGTACTGTGCTGAGAGTGAATCAACCGGGCCCTGTTTAGTTCTGCTCATAGCCAGATACATTAATATTGTCCGTAAGTGGTATATTAATTAGCTCAACTTTGGCGAAGCCAAATTTGAGCTTATGCCATGGCCTGTCGTCTGTCCGTCAACAATTGGATACGGCTCGGGCTAGAGGCTGTATTTATGAACCGATCTTTACGAAACTTCTTGGGTACCTTTGTTATGACTGTGGGACGAGAACGAGTGTTTTTGGGTGCGGTCCGAAATTCAAGATGGCTGCCAGCTGCCATTTTGTACCGACGATGCAGAAATTTTTTTTTTGTACAGAACTTCCATATGAAGGCTCTGATTTGAATAATTTTTTGTATGAATGTTTAGTACCATGGGATACATCACATATAATACGAGTTTTTTTCTTGTGCGTAAATTATGCAAATTAGACTAACTTTGATGTTTTTTGGTGTTACTTTCAGCACTGTAAGTGCAAATGCCAATACGGCTCGGGCTAGAGGCCGTATTTTTTAACCGATCTTTACGAAACTCCTTGGGTACCTTTATTATCACCGTGGGACGAGAACGAGTGTTTTGGGGTCCGGTCCGAAATTCAAGATGGCCGATGGCAGCCATTTTGTACGAAATTTGGTGCAATCAGATTTTTGCACAGAACTTCCATATGAAAGCGCTGATTTGAATAATTTTTTGTGTGAATGTTTAGTACCATGGGATACATCACATATAATACGGGTTTTTTTCTCGTGCAGAAATTATGCAAATTAGATAAACTTTGATTTTTTCAGTTCTACTTACACACAGTAAGTACACATGTCAATACGGCTCGGGCAAGAGTCTGTATTTATGAACCGATCTTCACGAAACGACTTGGGTACCTTTGTTATCACCTTGGGACGAGAATGAGTGTTTCTGGGTGCGGTCCAAAATTCAAGATGGCTGCCAGTGGCCATTTTGTACCAAAATTAGGTCTAATCAGTTTTTTGTACACAACTTCTATACGGCTCAGGCTAGAGGCCGTATTTATGAACCGATCTTTACGAAACTTCTTGGGTACCTTTGTTATCACCGTGGGATGAAAACGAGTGTTTTTGGGTGTGGTCCAAAATTCAAGATGGCCACCAGCAGCCATTTTGTACCAAAATTAGTGCAATCAGTCTTTTGTACCGAACTTCTGTATGAAAGTTCTGATTTGAATAAATTTTTGTATGAATGTTTAGTAACATGGAATACATCACATATAGTGCGGGTTTTTTTCTCGTGCAGAAATTATGCAAATTAGATGAACTTGGATTTATTCAGTGCTACTTATACACTGTAAGTGCACATGTCAATACGGCTCAGGCTAGAGGCTGTATTTATGAACCGATCTTCACAAAACTTCTTGGGTACCTTTGTTATCACCTTGGGACGAGAACGAGTGTTTCTGGGTGCGGTCCAAAATTCAATATGGCTGCCAGTGGCCATTTTGTACCAAAATTAGGTCCAATCAGTTTTTTGTCACAACTTCTACACAGTGAACTGATCTTCTTTGTACCTTTGTTTTCACCTTGGGACAGGAATAAGTGAGTTTTGGGGTGCCTATGTTATCACTGTGCTATGAGACCAAATCTTTTGGGGTTCAGTCAGACCCACTCTGGGACTCAAAGATTTCTTTTCTAGTTTAGCATCTGACTGTCACCCACCTTTACAATACTTTACCTATACATTTGTTACAGGCAACGGTCAGTATTTATGTACAGACCGTTACAATACTTTATATGTACCTTTGTTATCAGGTCATTACCTCGATGTTTGTCATTGCTGTGTCACATACTATACATGTACATGTCTTTGTCTTGACAAGTTGAGCTACAGTGTCATTGACACTTTCATTTTTAGCTTAACTTGACATAGTCAAGATAAGCTATTGCCATCACGCTTGCAGAAGTCTGTTAGTCTGTTAGTCGTTGAGTCTGTGATGTCTGTTCACATTTTCCTTTAGCACGGGCTACACCCCGCAGTTCTTGTCTGATTGTCACGAAATTTCATATGCAGGTTTGGGGTCATGTCTAGATGAGAACGTCCCCTTTTGGTCGCGATCGGGCAACCGGTATGGCTGCCTGAGCCCAAAACCCGAAAACCATTAGCACAGTCTACAGGTCGTATTTATGAAGGGATTTCATTGTAACTTTGTAGGATGCCTCTGTATAATGCCTAGATGAGAACGTCCCCTTTTGGGCATGATCTATCAACCGTGATGACTGCCCAAGCCTGAAACCTAAAAACTTTTAGCATAGTCTGCAGGTCATGTTTAATGTGGAGGGATTTCATTGTAACTTGGTAGGATGACTCCTTATGATGTCTAAATGAGAATTTCCCCATTTGGGCATGATCTGCCAACCGTGACGACTGCCCGAGCCCAAAACCCGAAAACCTTTAGCACAGTCTAGAGGTCATATTTATGAAGGGATTTCATTGTAACTTGGTAGGATGACTCCAAATAATGTCTAGATGAGAACGTCCCATTTTGATCGCAATCATGTAGCCTTGATGGGTGCCCAAGCCCAAAAACCTTTAGCATAGGCAAAAGGTCATATTTATGGAAGGATTTCATTGTAACCTGTTAGGTTGACTCCATATAATGCCTAGATGATGACATCCCCTTTTGGTTGTGATTGGTCAGTTTTGATGGCTACAAGTGCCCGAAGCCCGAAAACCTTGAGCACAGTCTACAGGTCATATTTATGAAGGGATTTCATTGTAACTTCTTAGGATCACTCCAGATGATGTCCAGATGAGATTGTCCCCTATGGTTGCGATCATTCAGCCATGATGGCTGCCCGAGCCCGAAGCCCGAAAAACCTTTAGCACAGTCTACAGGTCATATTTATGAAGGGATTTCATTGTAACTTCGTAGGTTAACTTCATATAATGTCTAGATGAGAACGTCCCCTTTTGGACATGATTGGGCAACTGTGACGGCTAAAGGTGCCCGAAGCCCGAAAACCTTAAGCACAGTCTACAGGTCATATTTATGAGGGGATTTCATTGTAGCATGGTAGGATGACTCCAAATAATGTCTAGATTACAACGTTCCCTTATGGTCACGATCATTCAGCCTTGATGGCTGCCTGAGCCCAAAAACCTTTAGCATAGTCTATAGGTCGTATTTATGGAAGGATTTCATTGTAACTTGTTAGGTTGACTCCACATAATGCCTAGATGATGACATCCCCTTTTGGTCGTGATTGGTCAACTGTGATGGCTACAGGTGCCCAAAGCCCGAAAATCTTGAGCACAGTCTACAGGTCATATTTATGAAGGGATTTCATTGTAACTTTGTAGGATCACTCCAGATGATGCCCAGATGAGAATGTCCCCTTTTGGTTGCGATCATTCAACCATGATGGCTGCCCGAGCCCAAAGCCCGAAAACCTTTAGCACAGTCTTCAGTTCAAATTTATGAAGGGATTTCATGGTAACTTGGTAGGTTGACTTCATATAATGTCTAGATGAGAACAGGCCCTTTTGGACACCATTAGGCAACTGTGACGGCTACAGGGGCCTGAAGCCCAAAAACCTTTAGTACAGTCTACAGGTGATATTTATGAAGGGATTTCATTGTACCTTGGTAGGATGACTCCAAATAATGTCTAGATGAGAACGTCCCCTTTTGGTCGTGATCATTCAGCCTTGATAGCTGCCCAAGCCCAAAACCTTTAGCATAGTCTCTAGGTCATATTTATGGAAGGATTTCATTGTAACCTGTTAGTTTGAGTCCATATAATGCCTAGATGATGACATCCCCTTTTGGGCGTGATTGGTCAACTGTGATGGCTTCAGGGGCCCGAAGCCCAAAAACCTTGAGCACAGTCTACAAGTCATATTTATGAAGGGATTTCATTGTAACTTTGTAGGATCACTCCAGATGATGCCCAGATGAGAGTGTCCCCTTTTGGTTGCAATCATTCAACCATGATGGCTGCCCGAGCCCAAAGCCCAAAAATTTTTAGCACACTCTACAGGTCATATTTATGAATGGATTTCATTGTAACTTGGTAGGTTGACTTCATATAATAATAATAGATGAGAACGTCCCCTTTGGACTCAATTGGGAAACTGACGCCTACTTGGGCCCGAAGCCTGAAAACCTTTAGCACAGTCTACAGTCCATATTTATGAAGGGATTTCATTGTAACTTGATAACATGACTCGTTTTGGAATAATTTCACTGTAACTTTGTAACTTTTGTTGATATACGTTAACTGTGAGGGCCACATACATTAACTGTGAGGTCATATTAACACACCCCTCAGCTCTTTAGTACAGTGTACACCTCATATTAATTAAAAACATAGCATACAGGGAAGAGAAATGAACATATTCCCAATTATCACAATTCTTGTCTTATTTCATAATACTTTCATAAACATTGAACGTTATCCTTTTCATCAAACACAACACACAAGTTGAGCTACAGTGTCATTGACACTTTCATTGATATTTCGATATTCATTCTGTTGTATGTTAAAGTGAAAAGGAATGATGGACCTCCTTTTGCATTCTCCCAATGATATGTTCATACCAAATGGCCAGAGGGTTTGAAGCGTATTGATCCAAAAAGCTTCACGTTTTTTTCTAAATTCATCCGTTTCTTCTAACGTCTTTAATTGGTGGTTGTTCAGTAGGGTGGATTTCGAAATCGTCCAAAAAATGGCCAGGAAGGTTAAAATGTTGTACTACTAGGGCATCAGCATTATGTTTTATATCCTGTTTGTGTCTTGTAGCACGTTCTCGAAAAGGATTTTGACTTTGACCAACATACTGTTTCCGACAGCATGATAAGGTACATGTGATAAGGTAAATAATGTTTGGTGAATCACAATGGAGGAGGTTACGGATCTGATAATCAGGGTTCACACGCAGGTCCTGGAACCTTGAAAGTTCTGGAATTTGGCGGTTTTAAATTCCAGGCCTGGAAAGTCATGGAAAACGAATGTTTTATTAGGCCGGTCCTTGAAAGTCCTGGAAAACCGGGTCAAAATTTTAAGGGCACCGTCGACCGTGCTCCAATTCACAGCTTGGTTTTTTGTTCCCAGTCTCGTGTTGTCGTATTTTTCTGTGCATTTTGGAAAACAATTATCTTGAGTTGGCTTGTGAACTCTTTCAGTTTGATATTAAAATACCGGGAAAGTGTGTATTTCAAGAAAAATGTGCCCATAAGAAAGAATATAAAGAATGTATTACGAGTGATTCGAAAGACAAACTTAGGGCAAAATGTTGAGCATGTGTAAAGTCGTTCGACGTAGAAATATAGGTGAGTCGGCATTGATTTGCCACAAGTGTGGTAAACATATCGCATATTTTTTGTTATTACACATACAAGTGTTGGTCATGGAAATTCGCATTTTTGGTCCTTGAAAGTCCTGGAAAAGTCCTTGAATTTCAATCTTGATTTGGGGTACGAACCCTGGATAATGATTTTTCGTTTGTTCGGAGGAAAATTCCTCTTTCTGATTAGGCATAAAAGTATGCAGTCTACAACGAGGCTTTTTGCAATTAAATACCGCGCCACTACCATTCTGCAACGGTCTGTTGTGTGCAATCTTCAGTGGTTCAAAATCAGTAGTTTCAGCTGGACTTTTGAGCTTATTCAGAGTTTGAGATTTCAAGGTGCGCAAAAAGCGCAGTGAGTATCCTCTCGATCTGAGGGCACCAAATAGAGTAGAACAAGCCTCATTGAAATTTACCTTATCACTTCAATTGCCGTGGAAACGAATTAGCTGTGATTTGATGATACCTTTAAATGTATGTTGAGGATGAAATGATTTTGTGTGCAACAATTGATGTGAATCAGTTGGTTTAAAGTATACTTTATAATCTAAATGACCGGATGCCTGGAATTGCTTGCCTTTATACATGGTCACATCGAGAAAATCAACAGAACTTTCACTGATAGTAGCTGCTTTTCATTGGGGAAAGGTCGATTTGCACCACGGTCGATTTGCACCACGGTCGATTTGCACCATCGGGTGTAGATTTGCACCATCGAAAAAGTCGATTTGCACCATCGGAAAAGTCGATTTGCTCCATCGGAAAAGTCGATTTGCACCATTGGTTCGGTCAGTTTTCACCATTGGTTCGGTCGATTTGCACCATAGTAGAGTCGATTTGCACCATCCATAAACACGGGTACTCGGCATGAAAATTGACATTTGATAACGATATTTGTATTCTATATCTACAAAAATCATTACCAAATTTAATTTTTCAGGAATCAGCTGTAATAAACTGTTACGCCTGTGTGCCCCTAGCCATTAGACACATTATCAATCTGCTGAGATGGTAGTCCAAACTTGGACCCAAAGTCTGTAAAATAACTTTTGGTGCGGTACGTCCTGTGGGATGTACAACACCCAAAAATTATATTACAGACTTTGGGTCCAAGTTTGGACTACTTGGGCAAAATTCCTTATTGAAGATAAAACTAAGGGGTGTGGGAGGGGGGGGGGGGAGGGAGAATAAAGATAAGAAACACCATTCTTTTTCATTCAACTCTTATATTTTATTAAAGCACTTGGTAGCACAGTTACAGTTACAAAAGTAGAAAACGAACAGAATAAAAACTTCAACAAACGTTACAAACTAACCAGCAAAAAGATTTTTTAAAACGACACACTGAGTCACATCACAAGTCAAAATTGCCTAATTGAGCAAAAGTGGAACCAAAAAAATGCTTACATTTTAGTGCACAGTTACAGAGGTTTCTCAATTAACCTCGTCAAGACTTTTTTATTCGATTTCCCCTCAATTAATAATGCAAGCACTTGCCGCAATTTCTAAGAAGCTCATGTCGGGTGAATTTCTGAGAAATAGTGGCGAGTGTTGGCATTATTAATTGAGCGAATTGTGAATCTACTAAAATGTCAGCACCCCTCTTTGACCCACCCTTGACAATTTGGTATGTTGTTACCTGGTCATTAAGTATAGTGTCTGGAATGGGTTCTTCCTCAAGTGATTTTTCTATCGCCGGTAGGGGATCATCCACGGGATGAATCACGTCGAATGACCTCTCTTGCGATGTTGAATCTATTTCCATTTCTGCTATTTCGTCATCCTTCTACATTCATCTCTGGACATACCAATGCCACAAATCCTGTGTCTCCATTTATTGCAAGAGTCACACTCTAGGGCATCTTGTCGCCGCCGTACCTCTTTAGTACAACTTGAGCATGGGTTCACAGTGAGCTCGTCCATCTTCAACTGATGAAGTTGCAGAAAAAGTCCAACGTTTTACAGAAATCTGCTGGCTTGGGCGGACTTTTATCTTTCATATGCGGCCGCCATTAAAGGGTGAATTAAAATTACAATCACCATACACTGACACCAACATAGGTTTTTGAAGTACTGTGTTGTTTTGACAGTGTAAAACTAGACAGAACGGTGTTGGTGAAAGAATCAAGTCCTCAGACTGATAACTGATTGCTGTAAAAACAGTCCCGATCCAATTAATCAGTGAGTAGAGTCACATTTAATAATAATAATACTTTTTACAGAGACAGATGTTAAATTGGAAATTAAATAAATGTTTAGATAGAGACATTTGGCGAGATGAATTTATCATGGATACTTCTGAAGAAATATTTCTTCATTTTAAATGACATATATTATCCGTTTTTTAATGGTGCATATCGACTTATAGGTGGTACAAATCGACTTCTTTTGTGGTGCATATCGACTTTTTCGATGGTGCAAATCGACTTTTTCGATGGTGCAAATCGACTTTTTCGATGGTGCAAATCGACCGGTGCAAATAGGCAATGGTGCAAATCGACCGATATTCTTTTAATTTAATGTTTGGATCATGATTGTTCAAAATTTCTTATCAACCTACCTTACAATTGTTTACTACAGGCTTGCACTACAGTGGAAGAACCTTACTCGGATAAAATACTCTCTATTTTAATCTTTCCCAAGAGATTTGGGAAAGAAAAGTGGTGTAAAAACACCACGAAAAAATAAGCCAAAACTTGGTGGAGTGCCATCGGCGCACACCCAGTAAGGGACGCTCTTCTCTTAGTACAATTCCACGACTTCCGTTAACCAGTGCGCAAGCAGTCATCAAACCATTCTTCTTTTGTCCGTGCAACGTGGTTGACGTTTTGCCATCTTTGCATTATGATGCAGTGATAATTCAACTCGTCGATAATGGTTTTCCTGTGACTGGATTATGGATCTGAAGATTGTATAATAACAGGACTGTGTTTTATATATTATCGTTAATATTTTAAACCACATTCTCATATTAATTTATTTATATACTCTAGTGATGGGCCGATCATCAGGAAATATAATCGGAAGCCGCCGATTACGGGCCATTGAAAAATAATCGGTAGTCGGTAAACATCGGCAAATCTGATTATAGTGAGGAACTTTCACACGTTGCACCACTGGACACCAGCTTTCAAATCGCGTAGTGTGAAAAATCTGGCCTCTATAAAATCACACACCTAGATAGTCGCCCTGTATGTGGATGAGCCTTAAAACTGAAACAATAAGTAGTAAATTACAGGTAATAACTGTTTGCCTCTCCCCGCACCTTAGTCTACTGTGACTACACGACAGTCGATTTTCTCACTGAAAACTGAAACATTTCCAGTTTTAATTTTGGCTCATTTTGTTCAAAGGTTAATTTATTGAATTTTATTCATAAAATATAGTAAGGTGAATTGTGATTGGCTAGCAAGCAGTGAAATCGTCTGCTACAACCAACCGCATTGCTTGTACCAAATAATTTCACATGTTTATCTTTCTGTGGGCTATGGACGTTTCTGCCTCAGGACATTTTAGCCCACTAAATAATTCCATGTTTTTTTGTCTTTGCGTGAAATAGGGACCTTTCTGCCTTGGGACGATTCGGCCCAGAGACGTTTCATAGTTTCAGCATGAGTCGTTTCGGCCTCTGTATACTCTGTGTCGACATCGAAGTCCCTGAATAGTGAACTAAAGCTTTGCTGCTACAAAATAAAAGTGAAAGAAGGTAGAGTAACCCCCCCCCCCCCACACACACACACACACACCTTTAACCATCATCTGAATTGCATCTTAGCCTGCAGTAGCTCTTTCCATGTGTATCTGATGTGCACTGGACTGCTGGACTTGACTCTCGTAACGCATGTTATTCAGCCCCAATCCCTACGACGGGGTGAGGATTGGGGCTGAATAAAATTCATAATTCATATTTGTCTTTCGCTAAGGAAAGACAAATACAAATTATGAGTTTTATTCAGCCCCAATTCCCAGCCCGTTGTGTGGAAACTAGTTGCTGTTATTTAGAAGTACGAATACGAAATCTGGTATGCTTTGACAGTGTTTGGGTCCATGTGTTAATTTTTGTGAAACCCTGCAGCAGCACGTGTTGACCTCATTGTCGTTTGTTCTATTTTTAATATTGGAAAATTTTGTTGGTGTTCAGTGCACTGAATGTGTTTATTCGAAGCAATAATTACACTGTTCTGTTGCTGGTGCATGGTTTATGCTGCATTATATGGATTTATTTATTGGACCCTTTCATTATTGTCGTCATTTAAGGTCAGTTCAACATAACATTTGTGGTTTTTTCTCTTTCCAAATCGCGAAGGAGTCTAATGAAAGCACACGTTTTGAAAACAAAAATTTGATTGGTCAGTTCATCAAAAATGTCAGTTTGAGAAGGAAAACAATACTTACCTGTCAATAAATAAAGAACAAGTTTGCAAATAATGTTGTTTCAATAATTCTATTTCCATCGTACAATATATTGTGCATACAATACATGTTTTTAACATAAAACAAAGAAAGAAAGATGAAATATTCAACTGAAAAGAAAATCATTGTCATTTTGGATTTACATTTCACTGTGATTTTTCCACCACACCAGTCCGGGACGATCTTTGAGTGGGTGTCCGAAAATTTCGAGGCTTAAAAAAAATTTTTTTTTGATGAAAGACATGGTGTCCGAAAACAAAAAGTGTCCGAAAATTTAGATGAAATACGGTATGCAAATGTTATATTACATTTACTAACTTTATTTTAACACTGCATTGAATGTAAGCATTATTTTTTATTCAACTGTAATAATCGGTAATCAGCCGATTATGAGGCCTCAATAATCGGCAATCGGCACACAGGTAAAAACCATGATCAGCCCATCACTAATATACTCCGTTTTTGCGAATGTTTTTTTGACATCATGTCAACGCAGTTCGGCAATGAAATTTTTAGGTTGATAAATTTTTATTGTTATTGGAGTTAGGTGTCAATGAGGGACTGACTGGACAAGATTTCTTCACTCTGTTGAGGGCTGAATTTCTGGGGGGTTTTTTTGGTCCCTGTCGGCCGTCTGGGTTCTGTCGTGTACCCACTGGTTTTTTTTCAGCTACCTTCTCTCGTAGTTGAGGGTGTTCTTCTACTTTCTGTATCTGTTGAGTTCACCTTTTTATTCTACTGCTCTCACCTCTGTTATTTCCAGTTCAGTTCCTTTAGGGCAATTTCTTTTGCTCTCGCCTTTGGTGTGTTCTCGTGGCTGTTCCTCCCGCACCCACGGTAGGTGTGGAACGCTGTCGTTTCGGGGTCTCCCGACTCGACCAGGTCTGGTGTGAGTTATACCCCCTTTGTGGGGGATGTGCAGCTCCTCCCAAACCCATGGGGGGTGGGGAACACTGTCGTTTTGGGGCCTCCCGACTCGACCACGTCTGGTGATTGTTACTCCCCCTCCGTGGGGGATGTGCAGCTCCTCCCACACCTGCGGTGGGTGTGGAACGCTGTCGTTTCGTGGCCTCCCGACTCGACCACGTCTGGTGAGAGTTATTCCCCATCTGTGGGGGATGTGCAGTTTTTTTTAGTGTGGTGGATACTGCGGGAGCTGTTGGATTTCTGGTGAAGAGATTCCTGGTTCCGGGACTATGCGCCCTCTCCAGTCGAATTCTGAGGCTGTCACTAGGGTTGTGACTCCTCCTTTGGAGGCCGAGCTAGGTGGCTCTCTCCCCTTTTCCGCCAGTTCCAACAGCTCCCATCGTATCTGCTGCTACTGCTGTTCCGTCTACAATGTCATCGGACACGGTTTTAGACGGCCTCGGCTTATCCCTGCAAGGCTCTGCAGGGATGTCTGTAGTGTGGTTGTGGGGTATCGGCCTCAGCCTTCCCCGACTTCAACTCGGCGAAGTCGGAAGTGGCTGCTGACTGAACCCCCTGCTGTGTCCTCTCAGCCGTTGAGCACAGCAGTTTTATTCCTGCAGTGGTCTGCAGCGGTGTCTGGTAGTGTAGACGGGGAGTACCGGCCTCTGCCTTCCCTGACTTCAACTCCGCGAAGTTGGAAGTGGCTGCCAGACGAACCCTCTCCTGTGGTCTCTGCGCCATCGAGTACCACAGTTTTGTCATTGGCGTTTCCGTCCACTCATTCTGGTCACACGGCCAATTTTGCGGGACCATCGCCTTCTGTGCAGCCTGAGGTCTGCGACCACTCTCCTGAGTTCCGCTATGTTGATCCTCGGGTGTGTCGTACCCCTATAAACGTCTGCCCTCAGATGTTTCGGCTGCCGCCCGTCGCCCCGCTTCGGATGTATTGGAGGATTGTGACCCTTCGCTGGTTAAGAGGGTCAGGTGTGAAGCCACTTTGCTGGTTCGTCCCCATGTCTAATGGCCGGTACAGGCAGTGAGCTTAGGGAGGCCCTCTTCTTACTCAGGTTCTGTCCAAGAGCCTTCCGTTGCTTCCAGCCAGGCTGCGAGTGGTTTCCAGGCGACCCATATGGCGCCGCCTCCCGGGATTGGAAACAGGCCGTGTTCTGATCCCCCTGGTGTGTCGGCTGGTTTGCCCATGATGGGCTATGTGTCTTCCGATTCCGGGGAGGAGTCAGACATCCTTGATGTCGAGAGCCAGCAGTCTTCTGACTTGGGGGGCAGCTCTTGACTTTGGGTTCCTTCCGGATCTCAAACCATCAAACCAGCCGACACTGTCAGTCAGACCGCTATCATCGGTCACGCGCCTACAGCCTGTGGAGCAACCTGCTTCTGGGCATCTTCAACCGTGCCAGTCAGTACAGGTGGTTGAAGCATTTTCAGCCTTGGACTCTGAGCTGAGTTCCAAGGCTATGAAGGCTCTGTTCTTCACCAGGGTTGACACCTTTTTGCCTCTGGTGCGTTATCGCTACTACGATTTTGCCAATCTGTCAGTCTGCCAGACTTTGACGGTTTTGTATCAGGACTTCAGTTCCCTCTGGCTTTCCAAGCCCAAGTGTGCCGTCATTCCTATGATGACTCTGGAGTCCATGTTGGGTTTATCGAGAGAAATGCTGGGTATGCTTTCTCTCTCCGATATTGTCGTCTCTGTCTTAGCTGCCTATCTGCCTCCAGATAGGTTTGACGATGTACAGGCTCCTTTGCGTGTGCTGTCCAAGGTGCTCATGCATCTTACTCACACGCATGCCTGTGACACGGCTATTTTGGAACTAGTTCAAAGGGACTCTGTGCTGGACACAGGCCGATCCCTTCCTGAGGGGCAGCACGCTGCTCTTCGATCTGCTTCTTTGGCAGGTCCGCTACTGTTCCATGGGTTCCGTGTCGATGGTCTGGGATGACGTCCTACGTCATTCCAAAGATCAGCTGCTGCTTCGTCAGCTTGATCAGCCTTCTAGGGGAGGCAGGGACCATTCAAAGCCTAACAAGTACCCTTCTGCTTCCTCTGTGAAGCAAAGGGCTGATCCTTCTGCCACCGCTTCTACTTCTTACTCACGGGGTAAGGGTAAGCGTCGGCAGGCTAGAGGGAAGTCTCAGGATTCTTCAATTCGTTGAGGAGGTGGTTTCTCCTCTCGCGGGCCTCGTTGGGGCTCGAACTGAAGGTCCCCACCTCGATTCATCCCAGGTTGGAGGAAGGATAGCAGAGGTCGCAGACCGTTGGGCCACCATCACATCCGATCCTTGGGTGTTAGATGTTGTTTGGTCCGGGCTGCGAATATCCTTCCGAAGACACTCCACTCTGTCCAGAGTGCTTCTTCCAACCACAGTTCCTTCAGACGTTTTACGTTGGGAGCTTTTGTCCACGGAGATGGACAATTTCCTGGCCAGGGGGGCGATCGAGGTCGTCAAGAACATTCAGTCAGTGGGGTTTTATTCCCAGCTGTTCTTGGTGCCGAAGAAGGACGGCCGACGTCGACCGGTTATCGATCTGAGTATCCTGAACCAGTCTATCATTGCTCCCAAGTTCAGCATGGAGACTTTCAGGTCGGCCTGCCGTTCCATTCACCAGGGAGATTTCGCTTCCAGCATCGACCTGTGAGACGCTTACTTTCAAGTTCCGATTCATCGGGCGTCACGGAAGTATCTTGGGTTCGCTTTTCTGGGGCGAGTTTACCAGTTCAAGGCCCTGCCTTTCGGCCTCAACCTGGCTCCTTGGGCCTTCACCTGACTGATGTCGCATATAATAGCCTTCCATCACACTCAGTCCAGGGTGACTACTTTGGCATATCTAGACGATATCCTCCAGAGGCATTCCAGTGCTGCCTTACTGGAGTTGGATGTCGACACTCTGTTGAGCTTGCTCACGTTGCTAGGATTCAGAGTCAACGAGGAGAAGTCTGATCTGGTCCCTTCTCAGTCGTTTTATCATCTGGGGATGGCCTTCCGCACTCACTTCAATACGGTGGCGGTTCCCCAGGCCAGGGCTGTGAATCTCTCAGCTTTTGCTCTGACTCTGTCCCAGTTCACATCCGCGACAGCATGGAGTATTCTCCGGCTGCTCGGTCTCTGCGGTTCGGTGACGGATCTCATTCCTCTAGGTCGGCTGCATGTCAGACCTCTCCAACACTTTTTGCTCAGTCGTTGGAGGCCGAATGTTGATTCTCTGGATCTGGTTACCAGAATCTCTTCATCATCACCTTTTCCACTGATCCGTCCAGTGGATCACGCAGGGTGTACTGTTGGACTTACCCACGTCCGATCGCATTCTGACGGCAGATGCCAGCGATCTCGGATGGGGTGCGACGTTGGATCCTCTAGGTCTTTCCCTTCACGGGATGTGGGACCAGGAACGGGCATCTCTACACATCAACCAGAAGGAGCTTCTTGCTCTTCTTCTGAGTTTCAGGCAGTGGATGCCTCACCCGTCGAATCGCCAGGTCCTTCTGTTGTCCGACAATTTGACAGTGGTTGTTTACATTTGGAACCAGGGCGGCACGCACTTGGTTCCAATGTACGAATTGGCTCAGGATCTTCTACTGCTCGCTCAGGATGTCAACACTGGGGTGGTTGATCGTCACATTCCCGGTCGTCTAAACATCCTAGCCGACTCCCTGTCCCGACGGGGCAGGTTTTTTCCACAGAGTGGATGCTCCACATGGCGGTGTTCCATCGATCTCTTTGCGACTCGTTGGAACCATCAGGTGGACACTTTCGTGTCCCCGTGTCCAGATGCTCTGGCTTTCGCCGTGGACGCTCTGGCCCTCTTTTGGGACAGTCTTGTCGGCTACGCCTTCCTGCCGGTTCCGATTCCGCCTCAGGTTCTAGCCCAGATATGAACCTGCAGTCGTCGAATCCTTTCGATCACACCCCTGTCGCCTCGATGGGTGTGGATCAATCTGCTTTGCTCTCTGTTAGCGGCAGTTCCGGCATGTCTCCCTCTACGTCGCGACTTTCTTTGCCAAAGTCGCCCGAGGAGGTTTCAAGTTGACCCGACTTCATTGTGCTTTCGCACATGTCTTTTAGCAGGTCCTGTCTCCTCCGTAGTGGTTTTTAGAGACAAGCAGTGGAGTTGCTTTTCTTCTTCAAGGAGGCACTCACTCCACTGGTTTTGCCTCTGTGGCTCAGTCGAAGGTTCTTCTTCACTTCTTCGATCACACCGATTGCGGAGTTTCTTGTATATGTTTGTTTCTAGGGGCCTCCAGCAATGGGTACACGTCCATGCTTCGGATACCTTTTTCATATGTGGTACCGCATGGTTTCGACATTCATCCTTGCCTCTCCAAGCTTGTTCAGCTCTTTTCCTTGAAACGGCCTAGGACTTTGCAGTTCACTCCAAGATGGACACTTTCTTGGGCGCTGCTCTGCTTGGGGGGGGGGGGGGGGGGGGGGGGGGGAGTGCTTCGCGTCTTTATCCTGGATGGATATGCATTTTCTCACATGCCAGATCTCTCCTGCATCCATTTCTCGATGGATTTGTCTTCCTATTCATGCAGCTTCCATTCATGTAGCTACTGGTGATTGTATTACCAATTGTTTTTTTCTGCTACGAGGTGCGTGCATTGTCTTCCTCTCAGGGCTTTTACTAACTCTGTCATGTTGTCGGATGTTATTCTGGCAGCCTACTGGAGAAATGCTACCTTCTCCAGTTGCAGGAGCCGACAGAGGACCTTTGTCCTACCGGCCCTCTTTCTTCGGCTTAGGCTGTTGTCTATCCCAGCCATTCAGCTTTTTACAGGGTCAGTTCCAGCTCCGTGCTGTTACTGCCCTTTCTGTCTGTGCGTCGCACTTCACCATACACCTCATCTTTCATTGTCTTTTACTTAGTTTGTGATGCTATGGTTTGATAGGCCTAGGGATCTCTTCCTCTGTCCATGGTTCCAGTGCAATTAAGTTATGTGTGAGTTGGTTATGTGATTCCCTCCATCCTATTGTCTATTCAGCCTGTAGTAAACAATTGTAAGGTAGGTTGATAAGAAATATAAATTTTATAGTAAATTTCCTTTCTTATTATACCTACTGCAATTATTTACATGGAGGCCCTCCCATCTTCTTATTCGGGTAAGAATCCTTCCTCCCCACTGATCACATACCTCCTATGTTGGCGTACTCAGAAGAATGGTTCGATGACTGCTTGTGCACTGGTTAACAGAAGTCGTGGAAATGTACTAAGAGAAGAGCGTCCCTTACTGGGTGTGCGCCGATGGCACTCGACCCAGTTTTGGCATATTTTTTCGTGGTGTTTTTACACCACTTTTCTTTCCCAAATCTCTTGGGAAAGATTAAAATAGAGAGTATTTTATCCGAGTTAGGTTCTTCCATTGTAGTGCAAGCCTGTAGTAAACAATTGCGGTAGGTTTTATAAGAAAGGAAATTTACTATAAAATTGATATTTCTAAAAACTCGTCAAAATCTTCTTTTGAATGTTCCCAAATAATAAAAATGTCATCTAAATACCTGAGATATACGAGAGGATGCTTTGCACATTTGCTTAAGGCATTTTCCTCCCATTCCGCTACATAAATTCTTGCAAAATTAGGACTGAATCTTTTGCCCATAGGACAACCCATTATTTGTAGAAAATATTCTCCATTGAATTGAAAGTCATTACCTTTTAAGCTCAGCTCTAAAAGATCTAAAATTTGTTCATCCGAGCGTTTTGCATCCGGATATTTTTCAAATGCATTTTTAACAGATTTAACACCTTCATCAATATCAGTGTTCGTATAGATATTGTCGATATCCAAAGTAGTCAGAATTGCATTTTTTGATATTTTCAATTTTGAAATTTTTGACAGGAAATCCTGTGTATTTTTTAGATACCTCGGATGTCTATTTGCTATAGGTTTCAGATGATAATCAATTAATTGCGAGATCGCATAAGATTCCGAATTACAATTTGATACAGTTAGCCTCCCGGGTGGAGTTACGTCATCTGTCCATGAAGAATGGTCCGTGTGGATCTTTGGTAGGATGTAAAATTGTCTTGTTCGAGCACTTAGCTTAGCTGTTAAATATTTCAATTGTTTTTTGGTAATGTGACCTTCATCGAGGAGAAATTTTAAGATCTTATTGAATTTTTCGACATTACTAAGCCAAATAAGTGAATCTATTTTCTTATAATCTTTTAGTATTGCTGAGTTGTCTCATGGCTTCCTTTATATAATTATCCCGAGATAGAACAACTACCGACCCACCTTTGTCGGCTGGTTTAATTACTAATTTCTTATTTTTCCAAAGTTTCGTGAGGGCTCTCCGTTCACCAGCTGTTAAATTGTCTTTATCGGAGTGTATTTTCATGCTGAACACCTTTTGGATGATTCATTTGCTAGCCTCAATAATTTCGGGATCTACTTCACTATCTGGAGGTGACCAACCAGATGATTCTGTAAAAGGAAGGTTCTGACCGCTGGAGTTTCTAAAGTGGTCTGTTAATTTCATTTGCCTAAGAAAATTACAGTTATATGATGGTATATTTATTTGACTACCAGTTTTAGCCTTAGGTGCTGATACAAAAGTTAAACAGCCATCTAAAAGAGACTTCTCTTGGGTTGTTAGGTCATTGGTGCCAGACAGGTTAACCACATTAGTTCCTAATCCCACATCTGTTAGGCGGTTGTTATCTTTGCCTTTACTTAGTTTAAATCTAGATGGTTCAAAAAGTGATCGTACATAATATTGGCGGTTCTTGTGGTCCAATGGATAAAATCCTGTTCAACATCAAACTTCGCGTCATCAATTTTGGGTATAACATTAACGTCCTTCACTTTGCGAATGGTTTCGTTGATGATGCTCAGGTTCTACTCTGAGGGAGTGTTTGCGAAAAGTTTAGTTCAGCGAAATAAATTTTTGCTGATCTAAACTTGACCCTGATATCGCTAAGCACATTCTGCAACTGCTTAACTACGAGATCAGAATTATCATTCCGAGAATTCACGCCAATATTTAATATTAATTAATATAATATATATTTAATATTTTTTGGGGACTGGACTGGCCCCTGTGCTCTTTAATCATAGATCGAAAATGATTGAATTTGGTGCCGTGGTAACACTCTACCTGGATGTCTGGATGGGAATTTCGATCAATGCGTCCTAAATTTGAACTTCCAATCATAAGGATGTTTTTACAAACATCGGGGAGGCACCAATTGCTTTTGTCAAAATTAACTCCGCTTTTATGCCGAAACTGGGAGAATCTAGAATCAAATGAGCGGCCCGAGTTGCAGCTCGGTGATTTGACTTTCTCTGAGTCTGATATACCTGGTTGAACCACACTAGAGGCAGGACAAAGTGGAGAAGAAACAGAAGCAGGAGAGGAAACAGAAGGAGAAGCAGAGGAAGCAGGAGGAGTTCTAGTGAGAGCACTAGGAGAACTGGAGAAGAAAGGCTGAGGAGAAGTAGGAGGTAGAGGAGCAATTTAATTTAAAATGGTGTTTTAACAGACTTAGTTATCCTTGTCCCAAAGATTAGGACCCAATATTGTGGTGTACAAGTGCAATGATATACATTGTAATATATCTCTGTAGGTGTATGAAGCAGCATTACTCTGATAGGAGGCTGGTTTTGATTCATTCATTCAAGCTGACAAATATTTTTCAAAGGGCTATCTGTCACCATGAGAGGCACTGAATAGTTATGTTTGTCAAATCTAGCTAAGCACTTTCTCCTCTGTAATTCCAAGGATGAATTCTTCTGAGAGAGAGCTTTTCAATAAAAGGTAAAAAGTTGAGAATTTGGAATTATGAAGGTAGGCCTAGATAAAAATATCATCATGGCAAAAAATGATCTAGTCTACTGTATTTTATTGAGCTGGTGATTTATATATCATTTAATTACTGTTATCAAAAATGGTCACCTCGACATGTGTAATAACTCAATGCCAATTGAGTGAGGGTAAAATTGAATGATCTGTGGTTGCTACCCTCAATTCAGGTTTGTATTTTGTCTAAACGTTTTTACTTGTATTGGGGAAAATACGTTCTTGTTGTAAGATAAAATATTTTTTGTTACTTTGTAGATCATTTGGAGGTGTTGTATCATGGGATACTACATTAGCAATCGGATCAACGTATGAACAGACAGATGAAACTATTACACATCAAATTGTAGATAGACCGTCGGTAAAGCAACAGTATCTTTCAAGGTGAGTCCTATGCATGTTTTTAATTGAAAATGCAGTGATTGAATACTATGGATCCCACTTGAATCACATACTGGGTAATTTTATACTCCACACACTTTTAAGAAAATAGTACCAAAATATTTGACAAAAATAATTAAAGTTGAATTTTTCTTCCCAAACCAAGTGCTTGTACCCTCGTTGGAAGAAGCGGTAAAGCTGGAGACTAGGGGACTCAGCAATTTATTTTAAAAATACTTTGTTGACTCCATTTTTAGCTCAACTTTGGCAAAACCAAATTTGAGGTATTGCCATGGCCCGTCATCCATCTGTCTGTCTGCACACACAAATGACTAATGTGGCTACGAGTTAGTAAAACAGGATACTTATGTGGTTAAAGTTTGTTACGTGGCTGGCCATGTAACAGAATCTCTTATTGTGGGGGGGGGGGGGGGGGGGGGGGGGGGGGGGGGGTTTGGATAAATGTAAAATAGGGTTAGGGCATTCTGGGGTGGGGTTTAGGGGTAGGGTGGGGGTCAGTGAAGGGGTGTTAGAGTTATGTGGTTAGGGTTAGCTTCGGGTTAGGGGTGGGTAAGGTTAGGGTCAGTAAAGGGTAGGGTTAGGGTTAGCTGACCCCCCCCAAAATTTTCCCCCCCAAAACTTCTTTTTTAAGGTTAGCCACCTAACATGTCCATAAAATAGCCACATAAGTAGCCATTTGTAAGAACGTCCATCTGTCCGTCCATCGCGCTGTCAACACGGCTCGGGCTAGAGGCCATATTTATATGAATGTTTAGTACCATGGGATACATCACATAAACCATACTGACTCGTGTTGAAGCCCAGGGGGTGCTTGCAGTGGATAAATTGCAAAGTCGGAGGGGGGGGGGGGGGGGGGCTTCGGGACGAGTAATAGTGCTTGCAAGTCACAGTGGGATGCGTCGGAAATTGGCAATATAAGACAAGTAAGTATCCAATGGGTATGTTACGTTTCTTTGGAAACCGCCCACCAATTTTATAGAATTTGCTTTAAAAATTCTCCTAATTATCTTCTACATACGTTTCATTTTCAGATTTTGGGTTTTAATCTTCAATTTAATGAATAAAACAAACAGAAAACCATGCGGTGTTGTTTTCATTTTTTTTGTACAGGCTACTCTCGAAGCCAGAAACGGACGTAAGTATGTCAATCAACAATGCAAACCATGGCCACCCCCTTGAAAACAGATAAACATAGTCTGTTTAAAAATAGGTGTTTTTTTTACATATGTACATTTATTATGAATAAAACAAAATATAGCTTCACACAAAATCAATAAAAAAAATCATAATATGAAGACCAGATAAAATTTACACAGCGGAATATGAATAACAAAATAGTTGCCTCCCTTGGCAACATTCAAAAAATTGATTTTACACTGAAAGTCATAACTTCACATGTTGCAGAGCATGATGAAATGATAAATGAGCATGTTTTTTTGAACCAATAAGTCATAAATCATATCCCTGGTTAAATTGTTATATAATTCTCAAATACCAGAGTTATAATTATTTTTTATTTTTAATTACCACTTTCTCATTAATTTCTGAACACCCGTTTTCACAATGAGTTGTGCACGCTCGAAAGTGGCAGTGTTCTTTCACAATGAGTTGTGCACCACTCGAAAGTGGCAGTGTTCAATCAGTATCTTTCTGATGATATTCAACCACTGTGAAAACTATATGTTATGGGCATGTTTCAGACAACTATTGACAGCAGCCTGCTCATTTGAAAGAAGTGACAGCTTCCAAAACGAGGTCGACAAAAAAATAAACAAATCAATTTTGCTTGGGATATATAATTTTTTAATAAAGACGTATTACACTGAACAAGGACATAATGTATTACACAAAAGACGAATTTAACAACACAAAAATCTCAATTCCATAAAATATACATAACACAGTATTACAGTTCTATTTGGTAAGTACAGTGTTGCAACAAGTCACCTGTTTTTCCATTTGATGCCTGTAAATTTGACGTCTTGTCTCAAACAACTTTCGTCCAATTTGAAACTTGGGGGGTGGGCTTTGACTCGAGTAGGGCACCTTGGATCACAAATCTGAAAAAGCAGGGGGTGGGCTTCGGCATGGGTATGGGCTTTGACACGAGTCAGTACGGTAATACAGGTTTTTTCTCGTGCGTAAATTATGCAAATTAGACTAATTAGATTTATTTAGTGTTACTTTCATCACTGTAAGTGCAAATGCCAATACGGCTCTGGCTAGAGGCTGTATTTATGAACCGATCTTTACGAAACTTCTTGGGTACCTTTGTTATCACCGTGGGATGAGAATGAGTGTTTTGGGGTCCGGTCTGAAATTCAAGATGGCCACCAGCAGCCATTTTGTACTTTTTTGTAAGTATGTTTAGTAACATGGAATACATTACATATACTACAGGTTTTTTTCTCGAGCAGAAATTATTGAAATTAGATGAACTTTGAATTATTCAGTGCTACTAATACACAGTAAGTGCACATGTCAATACGGCTCGGGCTAGAGTCTGTATTTATGAACCGATCTTCACAAAACTTCTTGGGGTACCTTTGTTATCACCTTGTGACAGGAACGAGTGTTTTGGGGTGCCTTTGTTATCACTGTGCTATGAGAACAAATATTTTTGGGTTCAGTCAGACCCACTCTGGGACTCAAAGATTTCTGTTCTAGTTTAGCATCTAACTGTCACCCCACGTTTACAAAACTTTACAGGTTACTGTCAGTATTTATGTACAAACCGTTACAATACTTTACAGGTACCTTTGTTATCAGGTCATTACTTAGATGTTTGTCGTTGCTGTGTCACATACTATATATGAACATGTCTTAAACAAGTTGAGCTAGTGTCATTGACACTTTCATTCTGTTTATTTTAATTCCATATCATATTCCCATAACTGTTTAAAGTCCCAACAATATCATATTTATTAGTTATTTTAACCCTTATTTTTACCCTTTTCATTCTGTAATTTTAAAACATTGAGAAACAATCTCCATCTAGAAGAGGACTAACATAGGAGACATCCATAATGATTTAGGGCCAGTATAGTGAGGGGAAGGTTTAGCGGTAGCCCGCTAATCCTTACTCTTACTGTACTGACACTGATGATTTCTCCCAAGTTTCAAATTTTATTTTCCAGCTTCAATTGGCAGTTTATAATACAAGCTCAACACAGACAGGAGGAAAATGTGTACCATAGTCATACAACCTACAAAAATGAGCTTTTAAAAATGCTGCAAGAGGGTTAAATCTATTTTTTTTCTCTCAATAAATTGCATAAAATATCATGGAGAGTAGTGAAAAAAGAATAAAAAAGGTCAGGAGACCAGCTATTTTTAAAATAAATTGCTGAATACCCTCTTCAGGTTTACAGAAGAAGCTCATGGGGCGTGTTTCAGTGAAGAGACATAAGCTAGTGTTGATATAGGGTAGGTTTGGGAGAAAGAATCGAGAATATACAAAATAATTTATGATGATTTTCATGTGAAGTGCTGGCTGAATTTTTGTTTGGTAATAAAATTTGAATTGAAGTTTTCGCAAATAGCACTGACTGTTTTGGGAAGGAAAGAACAGTCCTCTCTCCTCCACTCAAAATCTGCTTCAGAGACAACAGCGGTTTCTCTAGTAGTCGCAGCTTGCTGATCAGGTGGAACAAAGTCAGTATAGTATTGATGAATAAAATTCTTCGCTACCATATGCTGTTCCGAAAGGGAAGGGTAATCTTCTTCCTTGTCCCTTTCACCCTCCGACTGATTCAGCTGTGACATTCGGTCATTCGCATCTGTGTGTACAGATGACTGGACCGACCCAGCACCATCCCGACAGCTCACCACTGGAGTCTGCGGGAGGCTGCTCTTGCACTTACAACAAGTTTGTGTTGGACATATCTTCTGGTGAATTCTTCCAAGAGAGTCTCTCCTTGCGGCAGCATAGGCTCTCCTATTGAAGAAAAGCAATAGAGATCGTCGAAATATTCTCCAGGTTTGGTGTCGGAGGCCTTTGGCCTTGTTAACGATACCATATTCAACCTCTCTAGTGCTAAGAGGAAAGCAGTTTCTTACCGACATCTTCAGTAAATATACCGTTCCTTGGACCCTGTTTATTTAAAACAGTTGGAGAAGATGTCCAGAGAGCTCCTTTGCGTTTAGATGAGCAGACTGGGGATGAAAATATGTCCTTACCTGCATCATTCAATATATGCTCGGAAGTGATGGAATGTGCTATTTCATCCAATAGAGCAAATCTTGGACGTGATGTCCTACACAGATCACCTCACCAGAGCTATGGCGCAACGTCTTAATGGGAAGGAATTTGAGGACGTTGTTCCTCGTTTAGAGTTCTTTCCAGGGAAGTCATTATGCCTCGTACAACTCTGCCCTGACAGTGGCAAATTGGGAGTTGATCAGACGTGATGCTGCCCTTGCATCGACATCACTTATATTTGACAAGGTGAAAAGCTCTCTCTGAGTCGCTCCGGTCTCCAGATATACTCTATTGGTGACGAGCTTTCGTTAGTCTATGAACAGGCTACAAGAAAGCTTCCAGTACACTGCTACTGAAGTCTGCGTCTCAACAACATGCTTCAGCAGACCGAGGTAAGCAAGGCCGTTACACTTAAATCAGCTAAGGGAACTCCTCACGGGGGTACAATAAACCCTCTTATACTTATCTCGGAGGTTTCAGTATAGCAACTCGGGAAAGGGGAGGAGGTCTGATCCAGACTATAGGTCAGACGCCCCTAAGCCGACAGTACGAGGTTCTTCGCGGATAGAACATAGTTTCTCCTTCCGTAAGCCTCGTTAGTCGTACAGGTTATGAATAAGACCTCTATTCCTTACCAGTTGACGGAAGGTTATCATCTTCGCGAGAAACTGGATTTATGTCATGGAAGATCAGTGGGTAAAAGTGATTTCTCGGAAGGCCTATGGCTATCATTCCGAATAAAACCCCCACCTATAGGATGTCCGCATTGGACTCATCTTCCGGCAGATCCTTTCAAAAGGGAGTCGCTCTTTTTGGAGGTACAGGCTCTCTTATGGAAGGAAGCAATAGAGGTCGTCGAGAATAGACTTCTGTTGCTTTCCACTTAGCGGAAGGTTATCAACCTCGCATAAGTGGTTGAAATTGGGGAAGATCAGTGGATGAGAATGTAGTCTCGACAGGCCTGCGGCTATCAGTTCGAGCAAAGCTCCACTTACAACAAGTTCATGTTGGACATATCTTCCGGTGAATTCTTCCAAGAGAGTCTCTCCCTGCGGCAGTATAGGCTCTCCTATTGAAGAAAAGCAATAGAGATCGTCGAAATATTCTCCAGGTTTTTTCAAATCACCTGTTTTTCGTCCTGATGTCGGATGAATAGTGTATAGATAGGCTGAGACAGCTGTCTTGTTTGGAATAGAGCCGTTAGAGGGAATAGGTACGTCTTTTCCCTCTCGGTGTTGTATTCTTTGGCGTCAAGACATTTAATGTCATTGTGGACGCAATAGTAGCCTTATGTACTGTGTACAGCGGTCTGTTTTGCGGCTTGTGTTGTAAGTCTCCATTTAGGAGTTTTCAAGGCCACAAATGACACAGATATGTTTTCAAATAGACGAAGACTCATAACCATAACTGCATAGCTACCTTGAGATTACTCTCTCTTTGGGTATAACAGCTGTTAGAATAGCGGCTTGTCATTCCCTACTTTGTGCGACGATGGTTGTAAGTCTCCGTTTAGTGAGCTGTCAAGTCGCTAGTTACACCGAGATATCTGTCTTCACGGAGAGGAAGACTTCTAGCTACGTTAGCCAGGCTCTGACCACTGTCTTTTGGGAATAAAACTGATAAAGGTACACTGCTTTTCGGTTGTTTTCCTAGGTGTCATAGACTTGAGTCTTATTGTTTACATCATAGTAGCCTAGCTAGAATCATGAGCGAGATTGTTTCAGTAATTATGCAGTGACATAACTGAATTTATTATCTCTTGGGGCTGCTTTCTCTTTGGGAATTTAGGGCTGTTAAGTAGTGGCTCTTCATTCCCTACCTTGTGCGACGACCTCATGAGACATCCACTTTTTAGTTGGTTTGTTTTCTGTGGTTGTTCGTTTATATGTCATATACGAGCATATGATTCTTAATCAATAAAATTGCTGGCCTTCGTGTACCTGTATGGTTGTCATGTCGGTTATCAGGGCGACATTCTCCAATGTGGTAATTAGTCCACTCTGAAAAGTTTTCCTCAGAGCGGGCTGGCCTTTCTTACGACATATGAGTTTATTACTCAGTTAACTGCATATTAACGTCGTATTATTCATTCAGTTTCATGCGGCTTGCAAGGAGTTAAAGAGCATCAGCCATTTTGCTGTTGAAATATTTTTTGTGTTGGTTTTGGCCCTTTGAATAGACAAAAATAGCCTATTTTTTGTCTGTTTGCCTCATATCTCAGGTTTGGGTTATCAGATCTCAATGAAATTTGGAGTGAAGATTGTTTATGGGAAAGGCTTTCAAATGAGTCTCTAATCAATTTTCTTACTTTTCTCTTTTCAGACTTATACCCTTTGAAAATTCGCTGTTTGCCTCGTGAAATAGCCGATATTTTGTCTGTTCGCCTCATATTTTAGATTTGGGTTATCAAATTTCAATGAAATTTGGAATGAAGATTGCTTATGGGAAAGGCTTTCAAATGAGTCATGTCCCTGCAGTAAAACAAAGAAAATACATGCAAATCACCTCCCCACATGAGGCATTATGTCTTTGTTCTCTATCTCTTATGTGGAGGGTCCAGTCTTCACTCGACTTCAGTAACATGTGTTTCTGGCCTTTACAGTTACTACTTGGTCGGGGAAATTAATTTTTGCTGTAAAACAAAGACTAGTTGATCAGCCGATTATCGGTACGCATTATCAGTATTGGTCGATAAATGGCTTATCAGCCGGGTGTCGGTATCAGCAAAAAATACCAATTCTGCCGATATTGGCAGCCGATATGTCTTTTTTTCAAATCAGGTTCTCAGGCCAATCGCTGATAATCTCAACTAAATAGTAGTAGTTACTCAGGTTAGGGCGTTTTAGAAAATGTATTTTTGGGATATCACCCCAAAATAAGACCACCCCATATTTCTCTGAATTAAAATTTTGACTACCGGTACCAGGGGAGCATTCTTCAACACACGTCATCTCGAAAATGTGCACGAAAATTTCAATTGTTCAATCAAAATAAAATTATATGAAAGTGTTTTGGAGTTGGTTTTTTCTCAATTTAATCTTTTCACATATTCAGCTAAAAGAAATAAAATTCCCAAACTACATGCTTTTGTGTTATTTATTATTGTCAGCCCTCGTGTTTATCAACTTTATGTTGAAGACGAATGGGAAATTCCCAGTTCATAAATTATTAATGACAGCGTGTTCAGTGACCCAAATTGTTCATTTTTAGCTTAACTTGACAAAGTCAAGATAAGTTATTGCCATCACGTGTGTGGAAGTCTATGAGTCTGTTCACATTTTTCTTTAGCACAGGCTACATCCCGTTCTTGTCTGATCATCACGAAATTTCATATGCAGGTTTGGGGTCATGTCTAGATGAGAACGTCCCCTTTTGGTCATAATCGGTCAACCGGTATGGCTGCCTGAGCCCAAAACCCGAAAACCAAAAGCACAGTCTACAGTTTGTATTTATGAAGGGATTTCATTGTAACTTGGTAGGATGCCTCTGTATAATGTCTAGATGAGGACTTCCCCTTTTGATCGCGATCATTCAGCCTTGATGGCTGCCTGAGCCCAAAAACCTTTTGCATAGTCTATAGGTCGTATTTATGGAAGGATTTCATTTTAACTTGTTAGGTTGACTCCATATTATGCCTAGATGATGACATCCCCTTTTGGTCGTTATTGATCAACTGTGACGTATACATGTGCCCGAAGCCTGAAAACTTTGAGCACAGTCTACATGCCATATTTATGAAGGGATTTCATTGCAACTTGTTAGATTGACTCCATATAATGCCTAGATGATGACATCCCCTTTTGATCGTGATTGGTCAGCTGTGACAGCTACAGGGGCCCAAAGCCCCAAAACCTTGAGCACTGTGACGTATACATGTGTTAGGTTGGGCCCGAAGCCCAAAAACCTTTAGCACAGTCTACAGGTCATAATTATGAAGGGATTTTATTGTAGCTTGGTAGGATGACTCCAAATAATGTCTTGATGAGAACATCCCCTTTTGGTCATGACCATTCAGCCTTGATGGCTGCCTGAGCCCAAAAACCTTTCGCATACTCTATAGGTCGTATTTATGGAAGGATTTTATTGTAACTTGTTAGGTTGACTCCATATAATGCCTAGATGATGACATCCCCTTTTGGCCGTGATTGGTCAACTGTGACGGCTACAGCTGCCCGAAGCCCGAAAACTTTGAGCACAGTCTACAGGTCATATTTATGAAGGGATTTCATTGTAACTTTGTAGGATCACTCCAGATGATGCCCAGATGAGAATGTCCCCTTTTGGTTGCGATCATTCAACCATGATGGCTGCCTGAGCCCGAAGCCAAAAAGCTTCAGCACAGTCTTCAGGTCATATTTATGAAGGGATTTCATTGTAACTTGGTTGACTTCATATAATGTCTAGATGAGAACATCCCCTTTTGGACACGATTGGACAACTGTGACAGCTACAGGGGCCGAAGCCCAAAAACCTTTAGCACAGTCTACAGGTCATATATATGAAGGGATTTCATTGTACCTTGGTAGGATGACTCCAAGTAATGTCTAGATGAGAACGTCCCCTTCTGGTCATGATCATTCAGCCCTGATGGCTGCCTGATCCCAAAAACCTTTAGCATAGTCGAGAAGTTGTATTTATGGAAGGATTTCATTGTAACTTGTTAGATTGACTCCATATAATGCCTAGATGATGACATCCCCTTTTGATCGTGATTGGTCAGCTGTGACAGCTACAGGGGCCCAAAGCCCAAAAACCTTGAGCACAGTCTACAGATCATATTTATGAAGGGATTTCATTGTAACTTTGTAGGATCACTCCAGATGATGCCCAGATGAGAATGTCCCCTTTTGGTTGCGCCCATTCAACCAGGATGGCTGCCCGAGTCCAAAGCCCGGAAACCTTTAGCACAGTCTCCAGGTCATATTTATGAAGGAATTTCATTGTAACTTGGTAGGTTGACTTCATATAATGTCTAGATGAGAACGTTCCCTTTTGGATGCAATTGGGCAACTGTGACGGCTACATGGGCCTGAAGCCTGAAAACCTTTAGCACGGTCTATAGGTCATATTTATGAAGGAATTTCAATGTAACTTGGTAGGATGACTCCAAATAATGTCTAGGTGAGAACGTCCCCTTTTGGTTGCAGTCATTCTGCCTTGATGGCTGCCCAAGCCCAAAACCTTTAGCATAGTCTATAGGTTGAATTTATGGAAGGATTTCATTGTAACTTGTTAGGTTGACTCCATATAATGCCTAGATGATGACATCCCCTTTTGGTCGAGTTTGGTCAACTGTGACGGCTTCAGGGGCCCAAAGCCCCAAAACCTTGAGCACAGTCTACAGGCCATATATATGAAGGGATTTCATTGTAACTTTGTAGGATCACTCCAGATTATGCCCAGATGACAACGCCCCCTTTTGGTCACGATCATTCAACCATGATTGCTTCTCGAACCCAAAACCCGAAAAACTTTAGTACAGACTAGAGGTTGTATTTGTGAAGGGATTTCATTGTAACTTAGTAGAATGACTCAGTATAATGTCGAGATGAGGACGCCCCCTTTTAGTTGCAATCAGTCTACCATCATGGCTACCCAGGCCTGATGCCCGAAAACCTTTAGCACAGTCTACAGGCCATATTCATGAAGGGATTTCAATGTAACTTGATAGGATGACTTGTTTTGGAATAATTCCACTGTAACTTGGTAACTTTCGTTGATATACCTTAACTGTGAGGGCCACATACATTAACTGTGAGGTCATATTAACCCACCCCTCAGCTCTTTAGTACCGTGTACACCTCATATTATTTTTTATTAAAAACATAGCATACAGGGAACAGAAATTAACATATTCCGATTTATCACATTTCTTGTCTTATTTCATAATCCTTTCATAAACATTGAACATTATCCTTTTCATCAAACACAACACACAGACAAGTTAAGTTACAGTGTCATTGACACTTTCATTATTACTTTACTAGAAAATGAGTTGAGAAATTACCTGATGTGATCCCTGCAAAAATAGCTGCTCAAAAATAAATATTAATTAATACCCTGAGTTGTAATATCCAGTTTGATCTATGCAACATGAAAGACTGTTTTGAAAACAAAACGAGGGAAAGCCATATTGTTTACAACAATGGGGACACTTTCTGTACACCAGGGCGGTCAGTTTAAATATAGTTTGTTTATTTATGAAACATGCCCCCGTGTTTTTATCAGTGCATTGTCTGCCAAATATATTCTCATACGGCCACAGTTATGTGAAATCAAAATGATATAAACTCGAAATGTAAATTAAATAGAAACATGACCTCTCAAGTATAATTAACTTCAGGTGACCTATTATATATACTATTGTTATGGTTTATACCAAATTTATCCGTTTTGTGGGAAAAAAATAAAATTGAATGTTTGTTGAAAACTGAAAAAAATTCTGTTATGAGTTAACACAAGAATTCAGTTATCTCCCCTTACATACGGACAGATTAGGTACATGTCCAGCTGTGTATTTTTGTCTTCATTTTGAACCAAGTGTTTTCTGCCATTCCATCCACATACAGAATTCAGTAACCCCCTCTCCCCACTTCTACAGGCAGCAGATTAAGGACAAGTGACAATGATTCATGATTTGTTTTGGTAAATACAGTACCAGTGAAAATACATTGCATGATACCACAAGAAAATTTGCTCCGGATTTTCCATCACCGATGCTTGTTGAAAGAATCGATGACGAAAAAATATGAGGAAATTCTTTGTGACTATCTTGCAACTTATTGACCTGTACAGATAGGCAGGCCTGCCTGTCTGAGCCCCCCCCCCCCCACCCCCCCAGGTTCAGTGTTGATAACGTCAATAACTGGGGAATGGAAATGGATAGTGCAGATAGTTATCTGGTGCCAACAATGTTGGCTGCGAACTGCCCCCTGTTCATCTTGCACTTGGAGAAAGTGAACGCAACAGAATTTCCCGAGAAGCGATCCACCAATGCATGTACATGTAAATGCTCACACGTGAATGGATTATTTTGTTTGTTTTTTTTTCACAATGGGAGTTATGAATACTGAGGGCACCTTCTCTTGCGTGAGTAATACAAAACACAGTTCAAATATTTTTTTAATAAACACAATTCAAAATGGAAATGTAACTACTGAACGAACATGTTTCCAGGTGAAAATAAATTGCCCATTTACGTTTTTTACCTCATTTGTTAACATTGATATTTTATTGATATTTCGTGCTGATTTTGTTGATGTTTTTTTTATTGAAATGTATTTTTGAATGATGGATGATTCCAATGGAAAAAATGAATAAACAAACACCTAAAACTTTATGTACATTATTAATTTAGTTACAGTTAAAACTAGAAGTCCTGTCATGAAATGCGCACAAATAGCATGTCGATCTGCACGTTAATCTGTGCATTAAGGCCATAGTAAGGCTATCAAATTCTGTACATATGGCCTGTGTACAAGCAATGTTTCAGCCAATGGACCTCCGGGTAACGCGGAGGTCCATTGGCAGAAACATTGCCTGTGTTTGCTATGAGTAACCAGGAGAACATCCCGTGCTTTGGATGCCATTCGATATGGCAATTGCACACAATTCCAACGTGCAATTAAGCCTTGATAAGCACAATGTTCATGACAGGACTTCTAGTTTTAACTGTAATATCAATGGGAACACAACACCATGAAAACTAATATCGGTATCGGTATCTGGCCGATATTGAATTGAAATATTGGATATCGGCAAATACCGATAACACCCATATCGGCTCATCACTAACAAAGACAATAATTTCACATCTTGCATGTTGATGATTTGATTGACACAAACTATTGGTAACAGGTGTACATGGATCTCACAATTTCTACTGGGTTGGATTTCTCACTGCTGTAAAACAAAGACAATAAACCCCTCATGTGTATGCCAAGTTCCAAGTGTTGATAATATGTCCATCTTGTATTTTCAGGGAAGGGAGGGGGGGGGGGGGGTGCATATGCCATGCCATGCCATGCTTAGCATGCTCTTCTTAAAATTACTTGTCTCTGTAGAGTTACATTGGTATTTTGAGTTTTAAAATGGGTTTGTGAACACTTTAAGGATTTTACACAAAATACTTTTTCCCTTTGAGATTTGTTGCCAAGTTGGTCCATTGGATGAAAGATATTGTCTGTCACTTGACACAGCCTTATCCTTGACACTGGCATGTCAGCACTCTGATACAATCTCTTGTATTGAAATCTATCCATATGTCCATCCGTACATCTGTCTGTCTGCACTCCGATGTCTGTTTGCATTATAACTTGAACATTACTTCTCAGACTTCAATGAAATTTGGAATGAAAATTGTTTATGGGAAAGGCTTTCAAATGCAGTAAAACAGTAAAACGAAGAAAAATGGCAGTAAATTAATTTTTTGCTGTAAAACAGCAGTCAGGAAGAGACCGGAATTGCTGCCAACATCATTCTTTGTTTGGCCCTAAAGTCTGTAACAATGATCTGACATCTGTTCTTTAACATCTCCTTTTTAGCTTAACTTGACGAAATCAAGATAAACTATTGCCATCATGCGTACGGAAGTCTGGGAGTCTGGGAGTCTGTTCACATTTTCCTTTAGCACCGGCTACACCCCGTAGTTCTTGTCCGATCATCACAAAATTCCGTATGCAGGTTTGGGATCATGTCTAGATGAGAACGTCCCCTTTTGGTCGCGATTGGTCAACCGTGATGGCTGCCCAAGCCCAAAACCTGAAAACCTTAAGCACAGACTACAGGTCGTATTTATGAAGGGATTTCATTGTAACTTTGTAGGATGCCTCTCTATAATATCTAGATGAGAACGTTTCCTTTTGGTCATGATCTGTCAACCGTGAAGGCTGCCCAAGCCCGAAACCCCAAAACTTTGAGCACAGTCTGCAGGTCATATTTAATAATGGAGGAATTTCATTGTAACTTGGTAGGATGACTCCATGTGATGTCTATATGAGAACTTCCTCATTTGGTCACGATCTGTCAACCGTGAAGACTGCCCGAGCCCAAAACCCAAAAACCTTTAGCACAGTCTACAGGTCATATTTATGGAGGGATTTCATTGTAGTTTGGTAGGTTGACTTCATATAATGTCTAGATGAGAACGACCCTTTTTGGTCGCGATTGGTCAACTGTGACGGCTACAGGGGCCTGAAGCCGAAAAACCTTCAGCACAGTCTACAGGTCATATTTATGAAGGGATTTCATTGTAACTTGGTAGGATGACTCCAAATAATGTCTAGATGAGATCGTCCCCTTTTGGTCGCGATCATTCTGCCGTAATGGCTTCCCAAGCCCAAAACCCCAAAACCTTTAGCATAGTCTATAGGTCATATTTATAGAGGGATTTCATTGTAACTTGGTAGGTTGACTCCATATAATGTCTAGATGATAACATCCGCTTTTGGTCGTGATTGGTCAACTGTGACGGCTTCAGGGATCCGAAGTCCGAAAACCTTTGGCACAGTCTACAGGTCATTTTTATGAAGGGATTTCATTGTAACTTGGTAGGATGACTCTAGATAATGCCCAGATGACAACGTCCTCTTTTGGTCGCGATCATTCAACCATGATGGCTGCCCAAGCCCAAAAGCAGAAAAACTTTTGCACAGACTACACATTTATGAAGGAATTTCATTGTAACTTAATAGGAAAACTCAGTTTTATGTCTAGATGAGGACGTCTCCTTTTGGTTGCGATCAGTCAACCGTGATGGCTACACAGGCCTGAAGCCCAAAAAACAGCATACAGGGAACAGAAATTAAAATATTCCCAATTATCACTATTCTTGTCTTATTTCATAATCCTTTCATAAACATTGAACATTATCCTTTTCATCAAACTCAACACACAGACAAGGGTAGCTACAGTGTCATTGACACTTTCATTTGAGGATGCCAGACACAAATCAATGCAAGTATTGGTGCAATGCAAGGCTGTAAATGGATGATGGAAAAGAACAACGGTGGTTTCAAATGTTCAGGGCTGTAACTTTATAATAATTATAAAAATTATTTCATGTTTCCCATTTTCGGGACATATGCCTGACGTCATCATTCTTGGTAATGATTAATCCACTAAGTCTTCCTTCCCTATCCTTCCTTGAACCCCTCCTGTTAAACTCCTAAGCTTTTTGGCTATTTTTTATTGAAATTTTTTATTAAATTTCTTGAGAGTTTAACATGTGTAACAGAATGTTTGTTCTGTTTATCCCCGTAGTTACATTCTCACCCTAGGGGTGTTAGGTCATTTTGATCTTGCATCTTCTTTCCGATGTATTGTTTTTTCTTTGTATGAAGAAATAGCTTTGCATCTGGCAGCATTTAAATTGGTTACTGACTTTGGGCCTTTTTGTGTGCCTGATGTCTTGTTTCCATTTTTTTCCTTTGATTAGATCAGATCAGATCAGATTCTTTATTCACGGTACACATACATGTAAAATGGTTACAAATAAACATATTGCACAAATGTAATGAGAAGTATACCGTGGGAAGTGGCATAGCCAGATTGGCTGTCTACCGGTCACCCCCTGGAAGAAGATGGGGTGATTGCAAACAGACTGTGACTGAAAGAATGAACTGAGAGCCAATTATGTGACACATGATGGAGAATGACGATCGAATCATTACTTTTCTGGAGAATGACGATCGAATCATTACTTTTCTACTTTGATGTGTTTACATTGGCAACGTCTTCCAATATATTAGCGGGGGAGGAATTCGTCACATACAGGTGAATTGTGCACTTGGTGATACCTTCTTGAAATTTGGCACACTGTTAGTGTAGGCTATGAGGTTCTCAAAAACGATCGGCTACAAGTTGACACCGACCGGTGGCGACCAGTAGCGGCACAATCCAAAATGGCCGCCAGCGGCTGAAGGGAACCTCCTTTTCGACGGTCTACCGACTATACATCCGATTGTAAGGGCGCGAAAGTGAACTCTGATCCACGCACGTGTTGGAAACAGACGTGGGAGATGATGTAGAATAAAACGAGATTCTCTATACGGACGCATCAATTTCTTGGAACTTGAAAAGAGCGTTGTTTCTCCGGGATCAGCGTCATTCAGGCAAACCTGAATGACGCTGATCCCGGAGAAACAACGCTCTTTATGAAGCAGTCTCTTTGCCATACAATCTCTTGTTTGGCGTAATTCCGCAAGCAATTCTGATTTGTCTGTCGAAATTAATTCGAGAACGCGATTGTTCACAAAAATCATTCACAGAATGAGTGAGAATCCTCTTCGTGTACGGACTAGTACTGACTGGGAACGTTGTTGCTTTTGCCAGCAAGACAGTTCCAAGAAATTGATGCGTCCGTATAGAGAATCTCGTTTTCATGACGCCTATAAAGCTATTGAGGAAGACATAACGCGCTTCCTAGATAATGGCGTTGAGCTTCCATATAATTTGACCATTGATTGTTTGATGAGAGAGAGTGATGAGTGTATGTCGATGTCACTGTTGACGAATAAGGCAATATATCATAAGACATGCCGTGACAGTATTCGGACTCACATCGTACAGCGCGTGCTACACAAGCGAGAGCGAAATGAGGCAGTGGCATCCTGCTCCACGCTGAGTCCTAAAAGAACACGGACAAGTTTTGAATCTGGCTGTGACAGGAAACTGCCCCAGTGTGTTTATTGTCACAAACGCGAAGGTGACAGCAGTGAGCCTATTTGCAGATCAATGTCTGATAACAATAAACTCAAAATTATGGCAAAGGAAGCCGAGAACTGGGTTGTTTTTTCTCGGGTCAATGCAGCATTTGATTCCGCTGCTAGTGATCTTTACTATCACAAAACCTGTTATTGTAAGCTTGCCAATGAAGCACGAGCGGCTAAATCTAAAAAGTCGAAGAACGCCGAACATTCCGCGTCAGGCCTGCCCTATGACCCTCTCGTTATGGCAGAGCTCATAACATTTGTTGAACACAACGATTCCGCGATGAAGCTTGTCGATCTCAAGAATCTGTACAGTCGGAGGTTGAAGCAAGTCGGTTCTGATTGGCTTAGTGAAGAAATACATTCCACTCGATTCAAAGAACATTTGTTGCAGAAATTGGGCGATGGCTGGGACGCCTTCACACAGGGTAGAGATGTGTTTATTTCAAGTAGGTTTCGAGTTGGCTCCTTGTTGTCCGAATCTTTAACTCGTATAGTGTCTGAGGAAGAGGCAAAAAAGATAGTTGATGTGGGTCTTCTTCTGCGTAAACACATACTCATATCTCAAGCTCCTTTCACGGGATCATTTTCATCTTATTGCTTGAGCGAGCCTGTACCCAACTCACTCCTGACTCTTCTTAGAGTTCTACTTGAGGGCACATGTAGTATACAGAACTTAGGCGATGATGAGACTGTTAATGCCAAGACTCGAGTGGCTTGTACTATTTCACAGATGTTGATCAGCAATTCAGCGAAACGCTCCGAACATGCACAAAATGTTCACCAGAGACGTGACAGAGAAACTCCAATGCCTCTTTATGTGGGTTTGAAGTTGCATGCCCATGATCGTATGAAAAATCTTATCAGAGATTTTCATCAAATGGGACTCTCTGTCTCTTATGATCGCGTAATGGATGTTCGCAGGAGTTTCGCGAGAGCTGTTTCACTGCGGTTCAAGAACGAAGGTGTTGTAGTCCCAGCTAACTGCAAACGTAATGTTTTCTCGATAGGAACCACTGATAACATTGATGTATCTGGTAGATCTGATATGCATGGTACGTCCATCACACTCATTGGTCAACTGAGCAGGGACAATGTGGGTACTGATCCCCCACCACTGAGTTTAGATGTTCCAGAAGACACACAAATTGAACTCCCAGACGACTATGCATTTGTTCCTTTCGTTGAAGACTTTGGTGGGGACATCAGGCTTGAATCTCCAGATGAATGTAATGTACGGCCCAATGAATATGCAGATTTGAACGTGGGAGAGAATGACTGGTTGTCTCATGTGTCACAGATCAGCAATAAAGGGAAGGTTGATGGCAGCTGGCAGCTTGATGAAGTCCCTGTGACCTTTTCAGGCTTCTTTTCAAAACATGAAGATCAAGACAATGTCAAACCTCGTGCAGTTATTGGGGTATTCCCTGTTTTCAGTGAGCAGAAAGCGGACTCACTCAGTATGCAGAAGCATGCTATGTATGTGGTCAGGGAAGCTACTGCTTTCGTAAACCCCGGCCAGATACCTGTCATTGAAGGTGACTGTCCGTTGTATGCCAGGCAGAAAAAATGTCAATGGCTGTTCCCAGAGGAGATAGGTGAGGATCGAATGGTGTGTATGATTGGATTCCTGCATCTTGAAATGTGCACCCAAGAAGCTGGTGGTAAGCTTATGGGTGGTTCTGGTTGGGAGCGAATGTTTCACCTCGCAAAGATATTCACACCCGGTGTAGCATCATCCCTACTTGGTGGGAAACATGTCAAGAGGACGCGACAGGCATATCTTCTCACTCTAGCTTGGCTTGAGATCCTCAGAAAGAATGCTTATGAGATTTACTGTCAGCAGACTGGGCCCCATGAGTCATTTGAAATGTGGGAACAGAGGATTCTTTCACAATCTCCAACTGCGCGCTATTGGGGTGAAATCGTTCGGAACTTTCTCTTGACAAGCTGTCAATTCGTTCGGAACCAACGAATCGGTAACTGGCCTGGTACACTGTGTTCTATCGATGAGTTGTGCAGTTACTTTTTTGCCCTAGGACATACAAATTATTGTCGGTGGGTCCCCGTATTTCTGAGAGACATGTCTCAGCTACCCAGGCGGCATCCTTCAATCCACAACAAATTCATGGAAGGCCATTTTGTGGTCCAGCGTAGTGAGAGGAAGTTCAGTATGATGGGTTTAGATCAGAGCCAAGAACATAGTATCCAACTACTCAAAGAAGACAGTGGTCCAAAAGGTCCCTATGGCCAGGCTGAAGAGAAAGTCGTTATTGAGCTTTCAAGGTCAGAAGTTCTGCGTGTTATAGATGAGTATGAATATGCAAGTTTCCACACAACATCATCAGATAACACGGAACACCCGGAAAGTTCGGTATCAGAGCAGAAAAAATTTCTGAATCAATTGAAATCTCTCCTCGATCTGGTGAATCAGGGACTCATTATCAACCCTTATGATGAAACTAGTGGTCAGCTGGTGACATTAGATACTGGTGAATATATGGACCCCGAAGTTAGTAAGAGTTACGGTCATTACCCGAAAGGGGCAAGCATTTATATTCCACTTTCTTGAAGGAAAGGCTTGTGGAATGCACCGTACCCCTGAATGATGTTATTCCCAAGGCAAATATATATACCTTCCTTAACCCACCCCCAGCCAACCTGGACAAAGGCCGAGACAAACTCATGTCAAGTAAAGCAACTGCCGCAATAGTTACCCAGATGTTCGTTTCACTGCAAGCCCGGCCTGATTCAAACATGGATGAGTTTTTCATGCACGAGAATGCACGTGATCCGCCAGCATTATCCGATAGAGGTAAGCTACGGAGTGGGACAAAATCTCAAATTCTCAATTGTTTACCAGCTATTCCTGCACAAGGGAAGAATTCAGCAGCTAGACAAGCTTCAGTTGTCATCTTGGATATGCCTGCTGTAGTCCATGTAATCAAACCACAGAAAGCGGATCTGTTTGGAGAATATGCTCGATTGCAATTATTGCCATACATCGAATCTCTGATTAACACGAACACCACAAGGGTTGATGCGATCTATGACTGTTACCCCGAAGGCAGTTTGAAGAATCAGACGCGAGCAAAACGCCTCGGTGAGACAGCAGTTAGGTTGATACGGGTGTCCGAGAACGTCCCTTTACCTAAAGGGAAGAATTGGCAGGCATTCTTGAAAGTTAGTGAGAATAAAGACGAATTTTTCAAGTTCCTGTCTGCTGAACTGCTGAAATTAACATCAACATCCGAGTACCAGTTGTTAACGACATCAGGAGAATATGTACTATGCAATAAGGATGTTAGCTTATGTGACATATCTCCATCGAACCACGAGGAAGCAGACACGCGCATGATGCTTCATCTCAACCATGCAGTCTCACAAGGTCACAAAATAGCTTTTCTTCGCACGGTTGATTCTGATGTCGTCATTCTGTCTTTGCACCATTTCGCAACATTCCGTGACCTTGGACTCAGTGAGCTGTGGATTGGGTTTGGAATTGGAAAGGCATATAAAGATATGCCAATTCATGAGATAGCTTCACAACTTGGACCTGATTACTGTAAGGCCCTGACTTTCTTCCACGCCTTCACAGGTTGTGATGTAACATCCAGCATGCTCGGCATTGGGAAGAAGACAGGATGGAATGCATGGATGAATTTTCCCGCATCAACTGAAATGATGATAGAATTGACTGAGAATCCGCAAGTCTTTTCAGAGGATTCCCCTCATATGCAGCATATCGAAAAACTCACCATACAGATGTACAGTAACAGTTGTGTCAGTACACGTGTCAATGATGCGAGACGGCATATGTTCACACATGGCCTTAAGTCTATGGAAAACATCCCGCCCACCAAAGCAGCTCTGTATCAACATGTAAAAAGGGTAATTCTTGTGTCATCTTTCATTTGGCATCGTGCTCTGCAGAAACACTTATGTGTGCCAGACCCATCACAGTACGGATGGGAGTGGAATCCACGTCTCAATATTCTGGTCCCATTTTGGACTCACCTAGGAGACGCAAGTGCTGCATGTGCACTGATGCTCCACTGTAGTTGTGCCAAGGCCTGCAAGGGCAATTGCAAATGCTTGAAAGCTGGATTAAGGTGCACACCTTTGTGTAAGTGTGAAGGTGGCTGTTGTAACAATATTGAGTAGTATACTGTCATGTTAGGACCAGTCATCTCCTATTCTGGTATTTTTTTTTCCATTTTCGGCCAGTTAACATATGTCATGTTTCTAGTTGAGTTGATTTTGCTAACAAATGTTCATCCCATGTGGCTTGCTACATTGTCCGGGGTATAGGAATACAGTTTTAGATTTCGGAAAATAGTCTGTTATTTACTGCACAAGACGGTGTTAATTCATGCATAGCATGATACAATATCCCCAACTATTTTGCCTCTGTACAACAGTTGATACCTTCATTCACCCGTGTGTTCATCTATGGTATCCTTGTCTTTCTCTGGCCATAGGCCACATGTGACTAGTCAGTTCCTACTCCATAGCAAATCAACTTGGAAATCCTTCATCTTGTAGCGCACTCATGTCTCAATGAATCCATACCTGAGTTGATCTAATAAATCTAACGTAAGGTATCAAATTGCCATACCGGATCATATTTCGATAAGTTATTCGCTAAAACATTTCGACCACTCATCGACATCAAAGGTCATGTTTTGGCTCCCAGTGGTGGCTATATCTCTATATCCCTGGTAAAGTAGCATACCATGAGGGATGGGCATTAAGTGTCGGCAACATTAATCCTGACTTGGAACACACCACATCTTAACTGGCCGAAAATGAAGAATACTACTTGTAGTCAAAAAATATTCCTGTACCTCGAATGACTGCAAACATACACTCACCCCTTCTAGTCCCATTTTGCCAATGTTCTATACTGGCAAGATAACATTGTATAATTAACAACGGGAACTAATGCATCCCGAGTTCATTCCAGCACTGCCCTTGCTGGCAGACGTGTCGCTATGGTGTTGAGATTGAACCAGAACTCCTCTAGAAATTTGATAGTTTTATTTTCTTAGAAAATAAATCTATCGAAAATGCCGGAAGTTGAGAATAGACTGTCACTTTAATTGGATTATCAAATGTCCAAGTATCCCCACTGCTGCATACTATCGAGTACCCTTGTTCATGTGTTGACAGGAATCTCTCATACCATGTTCATTTGACCATTGCATTCCCGAGAAACATTCAACACTAATTTATCTACGGACGGACGATCATACTGACAGTCAGACACACAGACGCACACATCGACGGAAATTCTGATCCCATTATCCATTAATCTTCCCCCCAACTTGTTCCAAGGGCTTCACTCCATCATTCACATCAATTACAGCACATGTATGGTGTTAGGTTTGGAGCTTCAGTTGTGCGATCGGCGAAAATAGCTTTTTTTCGATCCGCTTGGCGGCCATTTTGGATTTCGCTGCTAGTGGTGGCTAGAGGATGGTGCCAACTTGTAGCCGATCGATTTTGAAATCTCTGATGCCTACCCTTACATCATGCCAAATTTCAGGAAGGTATCACCAAGTGCACAATTCTAGCGAATTCCTCCCCCGCTATATGTAGTATTTTATATTATATTACTGTAGAATTACGGTAGGATACATTGATTATTATTCCAGTGTCACACGAAATTCCCCCCCCCCCCCAGGAAAACTTCCCCCTGGGGGGGAAAAAAACCTGGATTTTCATTTTGTCCACACTTAGGCTTGGGGATGCCCTTGGGCTCATAATGTTCCCTTTGGGAACATAGGCATTTTCGAAAAAAAAAATTTCGAAATTTTTTTTAATAATTTTTTCAAATTCAATTTTGATTGCTATTATTCATGTATCTTTATCATATATTTTGTTGTGGAGTTTGTGGTAGTGCTATCGACTTTGTCATTTGATTGTAATTAGCAAAGCTTACTGCTCTAAATGCAGGCCGCAGAAGTCTTCCTTGGATTTACATGCTTGTTGCCTTGCTTGTAGTCGATGAACGCCTACGGATTCTTATCCTACTTGTGTACATTGGGATGACAGACGTTGGAGACGGGTGTTGCGGTACGTCGTTGGCGGTGAGGTTCCTATGCCGGAGCTCTCACTGCAAAATAATTAAGTTTTTCAGTTTCTTTTTCAGAGGAACAAGAACATGGTGATGGTATTGTGACACCCATACAAGTGTGCTACCGTCTTCACGCTCTGATGAGAAAACAGAGCTAGCTGCAAGGTGCTCATGAATTAATCAAAGGATAAGGCCTCTAGTTAGTGTTCTTATCCTTTGCAAGCAGCTAGCTCGACCGGTGAAGCGGTTACTCCGTTCATGGGAGCCATGACAGCGGGTAAGTCCGTTGCGGTCGAGGGAAGTGTAGATTTGGGTAGAGCGAGCACCTCAAAGACTAAAGCTCACCCAGCGATGACGGAAATAGGGAGGAAGCCTGCAAGTTTCTCTTAGAGAGGCTTGTCGAGGTCTGATAAGACCGGGAGCGGGAAAGCCTTCTCTCTCACCCAGTGCCATTTGGGGCCAAATGTTGTTGAGAAACTTGCCTGTGTAGGAACCTGCAAGTTTATCTTTGGGAAGCTTGGCTTGGTCTGAAATGACTGTGAGTGGGAGCGCCCTCTCTCTAACCCACAACATTTGGGGCCAAATGTTGTTTGATAAACTTGCCTCTGTAGGAGCTAACATGCACACTTACCGCTCCGGACGCTCCTTCTAAACTGCAGCAGGCGTCGGCTACAGTTATGGCTTCTTCCTCTGGCAGACATAGCACACACGACTGGATACTAGCTACGCGACTTCGGATATCCAGGCAGCCGCCAGAAGAAGTATCCAGTCTTCGCCCCTGAAGTCAGCCCATCCAGTAGCTAGTGATCCGAGGCTTGAATCATTGGGACGTTCGGAGTAGAGATCTACGGCCAGATTTTCGTACCAGGAGCAGCAAGCAACATAAATACGGAAGACCGCTGCTCCTCAGGCCTCGGTAACGGACTTGCTCTCGCAGATTGCACAGCTGATCGCAGCATCCCAGCAAGTGCAAGAGCAGCCTTCCGCAGACTCTGGTGGTGAGCTGTCAGATGGTGCTGGGTCGGTCCAGTCATCTGCACATGCAGATGCGATGGACCGAACGTCACAGCTGATTCAGTCCGATGGTGAAAGGGACAAGGAAGAGGATTACCCTTCCCTTTTGGAACAGCATATGGTAGCGATGAATTTTATTCATCAATACTATCCTGACTTTGTTCCATCTGATCAGCAAGCTGCAACTACTGGAGAGAAACTGCTGTCGTCTCTGGACGCAGAATTCATGTGGAAGAAAGAGGATGTTCTTTCCTTCCCAAAATAGTCTCAACAGGTATCGGAGGTATTTCGGACATGTTAACAATGCCATATTCAACCTCTCTAGTGCTAAGAGGAAGGCGGTTTCGTATCGACATCTTCAGTATACCATTCCTTGGACCATGTTCGTTTTAAACGGTTGGAGAAGATGTCCAGAGAGCTCCTCTGCATTTAGATGAACAGGCTGGGGATTTAGGTATGTCCCTACCTGCATCATTCAGTATATGCTCGGAAGTGATGGAATGTGCTATTTCATCCAACAGAGCGAATCTGGACATGATGTCCTATGCAGATCACCTCACCAGAGTTTTGGCGCAACGTCTTAAGGGGAAGGAATTTGAGGATGTTTGTTCCTTGCTTAGTGTTCTTTCCAGGGCAGTCATGTATGCCATGTACATCTCTGCCCTGACATTGGCAATTTGGAGTCTATTGGATGACAAGCTTTCATTAGTCTATGAACAGGCTACAAGAAAGCTTCCAGTGCACTGCTACAGAAGTCTGCATCTCAACAACACGCTTCTGCAGACCGGGGTAAGCGAGGCCGTTCCACTTCAAAATCAACTAAAGGGAACTCCTCACGAGGATAGAAGAAACCCTCTTATACTTACTAGCGACTCGGGAAAGGGGTGCAGGTTTGATCCAGACTATAGGTCAGACGCCCCTAAGCCGTCAAGATGAGGTTCTTCGCGGGGAGGACATAGTTTCTCCTCCCGTAAGCCTTGTAAGTCATACAGGTGATAGACAAGACCTCTATTGCTTGCCAGTTGGCGGAAGGTTATCAATCTTTGCGAGAAACTGGATAGAAGTCACAGAAGTTCAGTGGGTGAGAAGTGTAGTCTCGGAAGGCCTACGGCTATCATTCCATGCAAAAACCCCCTCCTACAAGATGTCTGCATTGGACAAATCTTCCAGCGGATCCTTTCAAAAGAGAGTCTCTCCTAGCGGAGGTACAGGTTCTTTTATTAAAGGAAGCAATAGAGGTCGTTGGGAAAAGATTTCTGTTGCTTTCCACTTAGCGGAAGGTTGTCAACCTCGCAAAAGTAGATGAGAATGTAGTCTCGGCAGGCCTGTGCGCTATCAGTCCGAGCAAAGCTCCACTTACAAGAAGTATGTGTTTGATAAATCTTCCGGCAAATTCTTCCTAGTGAGTCTCTCCTTGCGGAGGTACAGGCTCTCCTATTGAAGAAAAGGAATAGAGGTCGTTGAAATATTCTCCTGTTTTTTTCAAATCACCTGTTTCTCGCCCCGAAGCCAGATGGATAGTGCATAGATAGGCTGAGACGGCTGTCTTGTTTGGAATAGAGCCGTTAGAGGAAATAAGTACATCTTTTCCTTCTCGGTGTTGTATTACTTGGCGTCAAGACATTTAATGCCATTGTGGACGCCATAGTAGCCTGTGTACTGTTACAGTGGTCTTTTCTTATAATTAGCGGCTAGTGTTGTAAGTCTCCATTTAGTGAGCTTTCAAAGGCTGCATGTGGTACAGATATGTCTTCACATAGTTGAAGACTCAACTGCGTAGGTACCTTGAGATTACTGTCTTTTGGGGAATTACGGCTGTTAGTATAGCGGCTCATCATTTCCTACCTTGCACGATGATGGTTGTAAGTCTCCGTTTAGTGAACTTTCAAGGTCGCTAGTTACACTGGGATATCTGTCTTCATGGAGAAGAAGACTTCTAAGCTATGTTAGCTAGGCTCTGACCGCCGTCTTTTGGGAATAAAACCGATAAAGGTAGTGTGTTTTTGGTTTGTTTTCCTAGGTGTCATAGACTTGAGTCTTAATTGTTTACACCATAGTAGCCTCATGAGTAGAGATGGGCGGTTAACCGAAAATTTTACTCGGTTTCGGTTGTTGAAAAAAAACCCCAAACCGTGCAGGTAAAAAAAAATGTACTTTCGGTTTCCGTATATTTTCCTGTAAGTCTCAGTCATGGCTGACAACACGCTCGGTATGCTCTCCGGCGATCAATCAAAAAATATTGAAAAAAGACGACAAAACTTGTCAAAAGTCCTGTATGGCGGTACTTTGAACGTCAGGATTGCAAAAGTAAATATGCCACCTGCAAACTCTGCTCGAAGACGATAACAGCTGAATATGGAAACACGAGTAACTTAAAACGACACATTGAAGAAAGTCATGGATGCAAAAGCTTCTGCAAAAACGTTCACTGACAGTGAGTACGGAATATCATTAGATGTCACCAACCTGAAATGAAGTATACAGTATACACTATACTATACTCCACTCCGCTGGATGGCTTGACAAGGCTTGAGGCCAAATTTTGTTCCCATATTTTTTTAAGAAAAATGTTCCATCTCTCAACGTCGACACTGTGGGAGCTGAAGGTTCAAACAAATTACTTTTCCGCCGAGTCGCTCGATTGACTCGAGTGTGATGTCATACCCATCCCATGGGTCGGAGTGAACAGTGAGATTGACTTATCGTCGCGTGAGTGCTACAATGTCGTATGTCCCCCTGTGGGACATATGACATTATAGCACTCAGGCGACGAGATGGTGCCACCGTGCCAGCACTGTGACTCAGACTCATGAAGCCAAATTGTGTTATTTTAATTTACGCCGTAGTCGAAGATCAATCTGATCAGTGATCAAAATCAAATCAACTCAAACACGGTGAAAGTGAAACGCAAAATCGAGTGTATGGTGTGTGTGACTGTATGTGTGTGTGGGGTGGGGGGGGGGGGCAGGCCATAGGCATTTAAGCTGGTTGGGTCCGCAGGTGCGAGGGGTTTAACGCTGTGAAATCAGCGAACTGACAAATCGAGTGAGTGTGCTGTGTATTCCCCACCCCACCCACGGGTATTGCCCGGTGCCCACCCACCTCATGACTCTGAAGTATGAATTGAATGAATTCCCGGCTACACACCTGATTGCATGACACGGCATTCACGATGTTCATGGCATGTGAAAAGCTTCAGAACTCTCAGATTTGAACAGACTTGCGTAAGGGAGACTACTCTTTTAACAGGAGAGATATTGATGTTTTTCTAATTTTTCTTCCTGCTGAAAGAAAACACACTCAAATCTAATGATCGTCGGGGTTCTTTACTGTAATAAAGCAAACCAACATTGAATATATAACTCATTCTCTCAACAAAATAAACATCATTTCGCGGTAAACCCTGAAAACTTATATTCTGAATAAAATCCTTTCCCCTTACGAAACAGAACACATTTGAGGATGCACCATTTTTAGCTCAACTTTGACGAAGTCAAATTTGAGCTATTGTCATGACCCGTCTGTCCGTCCGTCCGTCTGTCCGTACGTCAACAATTGGCTATGGCTCGGGCTAGAGGTTGTATTTATGAACCGATCTTTACAAAACTTCTTGTGTACCTTTGTTATGACCCTGGGACGGGAACGAGTGTTTTTAGGTGTGGTCCAAAATTCAAGATGGCTGCCAGCCACCATTTTGTACCGACGATGCAGAAATCTATTTTTTGTACAGAACTTCCATATGAAAGCTATGATTTGAATAATTTTTTGTATGAATGTTTAGTACCATGGGATACATCACATATAATACGGGTTTTTTTCTCGTGTGTAAATTATGCAAATTCGACTAACTTTGATGTTTTTTGGTGTTACTTTCAGCACTGTAAGTGCAAATGCCAATACGGCTCGGGCTAGAGACCGTATTTATGAACCGATCTTTACGAAACTCCATGGGTACCTTTGTTATCACCGTGGGACGAGAACGAGTGTTTTGGGGTCCGGTCCGAAATTCAAGATGGCCGATGGCAGCCATTTTGTACAAAATTTGGTGCAATCAGATTTTTGCACAGAACTTCCAGATGAAAGCGCTGATTTGAATAATTTTTTGTGTGAATGTTTAGAACCATGGGATACATCACATATAATACAGGTTTTTTTCTCGTGCAGAAATTATGCAAATTAGATGAACTTTGATTTTTTCAGTGCTACTTACACACAGTAAGTACACATGTCAATACGGCTCAGGCTAGAGTCTGTATTTATGAACCGATCTTCACGAAATGTCTTGGGTACCTTTGTTATCACCTTGGGAAGAGAACGAGTGTTTCTGGGTGCGGTCCAAAATTCAAGATGGCTGCCAGTGGCCATTTTGTACCGAAATTAGGTCCAATCAGTTTTTTGTACACAACTTCTATACGGCTCAGGCTAGAGGCTGTATTTATGAACCGATCTTTACGAAACTTCTTGCGTACCTTTGTTATCACCGTGGGATGAGAACGAGTGTTTGTGGGTGTGGTCCGAAATTCAAGATGGCCACCAGCAGCCATTTTGTACCAAAATTAGTGCAATCAGTCTTTTGTACAGAACTTCTGTATGAAAGATCTGATTTGAATAAATTTTTGTATGAATGTTTAGTGACATGGAATACATCACATATAGTACGGATTTTTTTCTCGTGCAGAAATTATGCAAATTAGATGAACTTTGATTTATTCAGTGCTACTTATACACTGTAAGTGTACATGTCAATATGGCTAGGGCAAGAGGCTATATTTATGAACCGATCTTCACAAAACTTCTTGGGTACCTTTGTTATCACCTTGGGACGAGAACGAGTGTTTCTGGGTGCAGTCCAGAATTCAAGATGGCTGCCAGTGGCCATTTTGTACCGAAATTAGGTCCAATCAGTTTTTTGTCACAACTGCTACGCAGCTCATATTTGTGAACTGATCTTCACGAAACTTCTTGGGTACCTTTGTTTTCACCTTGGGACAGGAATGAGTGTGTTTTGTGGTGCCTTTGTTATCACTGTGCTATGAGAACAAATATTTTGGGGTTCAGTCAGACCCACTCTAGGACTCAAAGATTTCTTTTCTAGTTTAGCATCTGACTGTCACCCACCTTTACAATACTTTACCTATACATTTGTTACAGGCAACGGTCAGTATTTATGTACAGACCGTTACAATACTTTATATGTACCTTTGTTATCAGGTCATTACCTAGATGTTTGTCATTGCTGTGTCACATACTTTACATGTACATGTCTTTGTCTTGACAAGTTGAGCTACAGTGTCATTGACACTTTCATTTTCAGATGTGAACTGAACTTTCTTCATATCTCATTAGCCTTGTTCCAGATAGTAATCAATGGTCTGTTTGGGGTTCAGACTGAAAACGGTTCCCCGGGAGCAAGTAAAATTTATACCAAATCAAATTGACGAAGTAGATCAATTCTCTTTTATGCAGATTGAATAACATATAACAATAAACCCAGGTTGCCAACTTGCCAACCTGTGATTGGATCATTTTATGTTCTAAACTGTATTTTTATGTTCTACTTTTGAAGTTTTTAGTTAATAAAGTCTGATCACACCCATATTTCAGTTACGTCTACACAAGTTTATATCAATGTCCAGAGATGGTAGAGATATGGAAATACAGGTATAGGTCAGCCTGGTCAGGAAAATTCCAAAAATGCATACTGTCATTTTTCATGAAGGGGTAACATCACAAAATTCACCCCATGTGTGACCCTGTTCAATAGGGTCACACATGGGGTGAATTTTGTGATGTTACCCCTTCACACGAGGCTATTCATCCTCTGTAAAGTTGAACTTGTGAGGCTGTGACTGTGAGCCTGAATCCGAATTAGAACCCCATAGCTGAACATGGAACATTAGGTGATACTCAGAGGATGAATTATTGGGGGACCCGGGCACTCTGGGATAGCTTGGGGAAATGAACAATTTGAATTTACACTTTTCAGGACTCATTCTGCAAATGAGAGATTGCTTATTCCATGGTTTGGAAAGAAAACCGAAAAACCGAACCGAACCAAGGTTTTTTTTACATAAAAAACCGAAACCGAAAACTGAAAGGTAAATTTGAAAACCGCCCATCTCTACTCATGAGCAATGTTTTTTCAGTAATTATGCAGTGACATAACTGAATTCATTATCTCTTGGGACTACTGTCTCTTTGGGAATTTAAGGCTCTTTAAATAGTGGCTCTTCATTCCCTACCTTGCGCAATGATAGTTGTAAGTCTCCGTTCAGTGAGCCTTCAAGATCGCAACATACACCGATATATCTGTCTTCTTGTAGATGAAAACTTATAAGCTATGGCTAGCATTGTAAGTCTCCTTAGTGAGCTTCTTGGGCCTCAGTTATTAGCTTGTAATGGTCTTCACGTACAGGAAGACTTTAGCTGCTTCAGCTAGGCTGAGTTTGTTGTCCTATCGGGAATGATACCATATGTTAGAGGAGGTTATTCTCTTCCTACCGGTCTGGTTTGGTGTTAGTTATATGAGACAATAAGCTCTATTGTTGACCCCATATTTACCTAGTGTGATTAATGAGCGTTTCTCCAAACGCCTATACAGGAACATATTTCCTGATATCAGACCGAACGTAAGGAGTTCATCTAGATTTTTATGATCGTGTGTCGGAACATTGCTTTCATTTGTATCGGAACATTGCTTTCATTTCTATCCAATCTATTACTGTGGATTATACTTGCACCTTAGAGACTGGATATTATATCAATATGGTGTATTATTGTTCATCACGTCCCTTTCCGTTCTTAGTGGCATTTTGGAGTCGGTCAGACGTAAGGGAGCCCTGCGGTTCCTATACTATTTAATAACTAACACAAGAGCGATTCAAGTGAGAGGGGTTCGATAGGAATTATTCATTGATGTGGGCTCCAATTCTGCTCTTCCTGACTGCTATGCTTGCGCAGATGGTAAAAGTATGGAGGGCCAGATAGGACTTTTAATTTTCTGTTTTGTATGCAAATTTTGTATGGCCCTTGATAATATCGAGTTTGCACCAGCTAAGTCTGGGCCATTGGTAAGTATAAAAAATATACAAATTCCTTTAAATTTATCATTTTTGTCTAATGTGGCTCTTTGGAACACGCCTACACCAATCAGCTAATTTCTTTTGAACCTACTCACAATTGTTTACAATTGGCTGTAATGTAAGTGCAAGCCCTACTTCTGAACTAACTCAAGCTAATAAACTTTTCCAAACAAGTTGGAAAAGTGGAAGAGTGCAAAAACACGAAAAAAAAGATCGAAAAGGGGTCGAGCGAGTCCGGCGCTCGACATTACACATACTCTCTTTGCACACCTCTTGCATTTATCGAGCGCATGTTCAACAACCGTGATGTCAATTCCTTTTTTTTCGTGTGCATGGTCAGAATTTTTGTGACTCATGCTGCTCAGCTTGTTCTTCTTCGAGAACAACTTGATTATTTCGCTACAATTATTGTTATTTGTGCAAAGAGGATTGTATCCTTTACTCAAGCTCAAAATTAATTGTGTTTTATTATATTTAATGCTCATTTTCACTTGCGTTCTCTTTTCGCATCTTGCTTTTTCCACGTGGGAAAACGCGACCTGCATTGATCGGTTTTCCATCGGTGGGAGGCTTGATTATTTGAATTTTTGGGGGGGATTTTTCCCACTAGAAATTCTTTTGTCACCTTTTTGGACAATGCCTAAAACTTCTTGTCTGCAGGTGAAACATGTAGATGATGTTCACAGGACTTGTGTCACTTGCAACAACTGTTCTCAGGCCCATCCCTGTGGTGTTTGTGGGGTTTGGTCGTCCAAGTTCTGGGCTTCTGTTAACAAGGTGGTTCTAACCAGAGCTAGAACCCCTTGTTCTCGAGGCAAAGGTAGCCGTGCCTCTTTGGATATTTCTGAGAGTGCACGTGGTGACTCTGTCACGCAGGATTTGGGGCAGCCTATTTCGGTAGCAAGTTCCTCCACAACTGTTGGCGTTGCTGGTGCTGGGATGCCTGAAGTGGGGGTGGGGGGGGGGGAGGAGGTGGGGGTGCAGTCTATCTTCCTTTGGCTCATGCAGTTACCCTTGAGACGACTGTTTTAGTTGAGAGTTTTTCCGAGGTCAGCTCGATCACTCTCCGATTTGCCACCTGCATCATCGGCCATTGCTGAGGAAATTGTTCATGCTGCTCCTATCTTGCATGATAGTGCTTCTGCCATCTCTTCCAGGGATGGTATACAGTCTCGGGGGCCTGAGGCTGTATCTGGTGTGTCACAGGGCTCCCAGTGTTCCCCGGCTTCTCAGTGAGGCTGTATGGGTTTGCTGGCTGCCCCATCTCATCTGGCTAGGTTTGCTCCTGGTCGGTTGGGACACTCGGACGCTTCGGCAGCGATTCCTTGTCCCTCGAGCAAATTGTTTGTTGTTCCGCCTTCCCCTGCTGGTGAGCGGACTAGCAGGATGGGGCTGGGACATTGGCATCCAGGGCCTGCTGTTCGGCAGAGGCCAGTGACGGCTCCTGTTAGCTCTCACTCTCCTCCGGTGATTTCTCACAGTGTCCCAAGTCTGGCTGTCGATCGATGCTTGTCGTCGGTCTCAGAGGATGGGAAGTTGGGGCCTTCTGTCGTGCAGAGTCCAATGGCAGGTTCCTGACATTCTTGGGACAATTCTCCGGTGTCTTCTCATCGTGTCCCAGGTCCAGCTACCGATCGACGTACGCCGTCAGTCTCTCTAGAGGATTTGCATGCAGGGCCTTCTGTTTTGCGGAGGTCATTGATTGCCCCTGGGCATCACTCTTGGGACTGTCCTCCGGTGTCTTCGCACCGTCTCCCTACTTTGTCTGCTGATTGACGTTTGTCGTCGGTCTTTTCTGAGGATTTGGGTTCTTCTTCTAGAAGGGTCCATTGGGAAGGCACTCCGTTGGGCGTGGCTGCTATGACAGATTCTCAGGGTGAACTGAGGCAGACCATTCTGGTGCTCACTCGGTTGCTTTCTAGCAACCCTCAAGTTGGCTTCCCTGTGCCTCCTGAGGCACAACCTCCTTTGGTCGGTCACAGATATTCCTCGCCTGGCCCTGTTCAGCATTCACAGGAGGTTTCCGCTAGTCAGCCTGAGTTAAGCTACGTCTCTTCTGCCACAGAGGATGACGATTTGCTTGAAGGTGACAGACCTCCCTTGTCAGTCTTGGGGCAGGCTTTAGATTTTGTCTTTGGCTTATTGCCAGACATTCAGCCTCCAGACCACCCATCAGTGACCATCCGGCCGCAACCCTGTTGAGCCTTCTAGCTCTGGGGTTTTGCACCCTCTACAATCGGCTGAGGTTGTTGGCCAGGACGCCAAAATGCGTTCCAAGGCCCTGAAGGGGTCTTTCTTTTCACGATCTGATGCTTTTCTGCCTCCATAGTGGTTTCGTGTCTACGAATCCGTCTGTCCACCAGTCTTCCAAGGGATGACTACTGTGGACGAAGATTCTTCTTCCCTCGGGTTAACTAAGCCTAAGTCGGCAGTTCTCCCGATGTCAGTCATAGAATCTATGGTGGGCCTGTCCCGAGAGATGCTGGGCATGTTATCTCTCGCGGACGTTATCGTTGCCCTGTCTGCCTATTTTCCTCCAGGGGAGTTTGATTATTCTCAGGCACCTTTGCATGTTTTTGTCGCAGGCTCATATGAACTTGACGCACTCTCACGTCTGCAACACGGCTAATTTGGAGCTTGCACACCGGGATGCAGTGTTGGATACTTCTCCATCCTTTCCTTCTGAACAGCGTGCTGTTCTGAGGTCTGCCTCTTTGGTTGGACCTCAGCTGTTCCATGGTTCTATTGGAGCTGTCCGTGGTGAGGTTCTTCATCATACGAAGGACCAGCTTTTGTTACGGCAGCTGGACCAACCTGATGCTGTGGGTGGTGGTCATTCCAGGCCTGCCAAGCGCCCAGCTGCATCGGCCACGTTGGCCACGCCTTTGGCTCCGCCCACTCCTTCTGCTCAGAAGAAGCGCCGACATGGCCAAGCTCGCTGGCAGCCACGGGGAGGAAAGTCTCAGGACTCAGTTGCTTCCTGAGGGGGTGGTTTCTCCTGTCAGGGCCTCGTCAAGACTGCAAATGAAGGTTCTCACCTCGATTCACCTCCAGTCGGGGGAAGGCTGTTGCTGTTTTTCGACCGTTGGACAGAGATAACGCACCCTTGGGTCCTCGACGTCATCCAATCAGGTCTGCGACTGTCCTTCCGTTGGCACCCCAGTTTATCTTGGGGGTGCCTCTCCAAACTCAGGTCCCTTCCGATCCTCAGTGTTGGGACCTTCTGGTGCAGGAGATCGACAATCTTCTCTCCAAAGGGGCAATCGAGGTGGTCAGGAACACCCTTTCACCGGGGTTCTACTCAAGACTTTTCTTGGTGCCAAAGAAAAACATCCAGTTCGTCCTGTTATCGATCTGAGTATCCTGAATGAGTCCATCATAGTACCTCCTTTCAGCATGGAGACTTTCAAGTCTGTTCAACGGTCGATTCATCAGGGCAATTTTGCAGCCAGTATCGACCTGAAGGATGCCTATTTCCATGTACCCATTCACCTGGCGTCACGGAAATACCTTTGGTTCTCATTTCGGGATTGTGTCTTTCAATTCAAAGCTCTCCCGTTTGGTTTGAGCCTTGCTCCTTGGGCCTTCACCCGACTGATGTCACATGTGCTCGCTTTTCACCGTTCTCAGTCGGCTTTGACTTTGTCGGCCTACCTGGACGATATCCTCCAGCGGTATCACAATGCTGCAGTCCTGGAGTCTGATGTCCGACGGTTGCTTGGCCTGCTGGCGTCGCTGGGTTTCAGAATCAATTGCGAGAAGTCGGATCTCCTTCCTTCTCAGCAATTTCATCATTTGGGAATGGATTTCGACACTTTTCATAATGTGGTGTTGGTTCCCATTGCTCGGGGGGTGATCCTTTCCGCCTTGATTCAGAACCTGTTCTGATCCTTCTTGGTATCGGCCAGGACTTTCTGTCGGATGCTGGGCCTTTGCAGTTCGGTGACAGATCTCATTCTGCTGGGTCGCTTGTTTGTCCGGCCTCTCCAACACTTCCTGTTGGATCATTGGCATCCGGATGTGGATCCGCTGGACCTGGAACTTCCTATTCCTCACCTTGTCACCTCCACCCTTGGGCCGATGTTCTCTGGTTGACTCAGAGTGTTCCGTCGGATCTTCCTTTTGCCGATCGCATCCTTACTGCATATTCCAGCGGATTCCAGCGATCGGGGCTGGGGTGCGACATTGGATCCTCTTGGTCTGTCTATTCACTGCGAGTGGGACAGCGAGCAGATGGCCCTTCATATCAATCAGAAGGAGCTCCTTGCTTTTCTGTTGAGTTTTCGGCAATGGATCTCTCACCTGTCGGACCACACCGTCCTGCTTCTTTCGGACAATTCGACAGTGATGGCCCAGATACTGAATCAAGGTGGCACACATTCAATTCCCATGTATTGGCTCTCTCGGGATCTTCTGCTGTTAGCGTGGGATGTAAATGCTCAGGTGGCCATTCGGCACATTCCCGGCCATCTCAACGTCCTAGCAGACTCCCTGTCCCGATGGGATAGTGTCCTTCCCACTGAATGGATGCTGCATCGGTCGGTTTTTCAGACGATTTCCGAGCGGTGGGGTCGTCCTCTTGTCAACCTTTGGCCACTTGCTGGAATCATCAGGTAGAGACCTTTATCTCCCCTTGTCCGGATCCACTAGCCTTTGCAGTAGACGCTCTGTCTCTGGACTGGATGGGTTGGATTGGCTATGCCTTCCCTCCTGCACCGATTCTTCCTTAGGTGTTGGCAAAGATTCGCGCTTGCAGTTGTAGGGTCATTCTGATCACACCCCTGTCTCCACAGAGGATGTGGCTCAATCTGCTGCGGCCTCTGTTGGCAGATTGGCCAATTCGTCTACCTCTACGCCGCGATCTTCTTTCCCATGGTCGGCCCATGAAGTATCACAACAACCTGGCGAGCATGTCCCTTCACGCCTGTCTTTTATCAGGTCCTGTGTCCGACTTAGAGGTTTTCCGAGATGAGCAGTGGAGTGCATTTCTACATCACGGCGACATTCCACTGACATGACTTATGCTGCTAAGTGGAAAGTTTTCTGCCACTGGTGTACAGCTTAACATGTGGATTACCGTAATTCGTCAATCGCTCAAATTGCGGATTTCTGGTATACCTTTTTGACTCCAAGGGCCTCTAGTCTGTTACTATTAAGGGTTATTGGTCTATGCTGTCAGATACTTTCTCTTCTGTGGGAAAGCGGTGCATTGGTCGTAATCTCTTTCTCTCCAAACTGATTCGGCACTTTTCTCTGAAGAGGCCTCTAGTTTTGTGTCTTACACCCAAATGGAACTTGGCAAGGGTGTTGCATTGTTTAGAGGAGGCACTGTTCGAGCCTTTATCTGAGACCGATATGCGTTTTCTCACATATAAGACTGCTTTCCTTCTAGCGTTTGCTTAGGCCAGACATGTCAGTGAGCTTCATGCGCTTTCTGTTGATTAAGCTTTCTTCCGAAATGTTACAGTGTAACCTTCACTTTTGCTTGCCCTTTTCTGCCCAAGAATCAACTTCCTGATTCGGTACCTCCTCCCATCTGCGTTCGGGCTCTCCCTGCTGTCGATGGCCGGAGGCCTCTTCTTTGTCCTGTTCATGCGATCAAGACTTATATTAATCGCACATAGTTCATTCAGAGGGGTCGGAAGAGATCTTTTCTGTCTCTCATTCCTGGGAGGCAGTCTGTCTCTTCCCATTCTATTTCCAGATGGATCTGTCTTGCAATCAAGCTGGCTTATTCCAGTTTGCTTCGGATCTTGTTTTTAATCGGCTTAATGCTCATGAGGTTCATGACATTTCTACAGCCTGGGTGTTCTCCAATTCTGTTTCACTCCGGGATGTTATGAATGCAGCTTACTGGAGGAATGCTTCTACTTTCTCCTCCTTTTATCTCCGCCACCTACAGTAGCAATCTGAGGACCTTTTTTCTTTAACCCTCTTGTTGCTGCTCAGGCTGTTGTGCACCCTCGTTAATATGTATTTTTAGGTTTGTGCATCGCTCAGCTTTGTTCTTTTCAGGTGCTTCATTCTTTCTTCTTTTACAGGTTTTGCTGTCATTCTCTGCCCTCCTTGCATTTCTTTCTGCTGCGCTTGTTGGTATTGGTTATTTGATTCACCTCATCCTATTGTTTATTCAGCCAATTGTAAACAATTGTGAGTAGATTGAGTGGAAATTAAATTTTTTTTACCTCCTCCCATCTGCATTCGAGCTCTCCCTGCTGTCGATGGCCGGAGGCCTCTTCTTTGTCCTGTTCATGCGATCCAGACTTATATTAATCGCACACAGTTCATTCAGAGGGGTCGGAAGAGATCTTCTCTGTCTCTCATTCCTGGGAGGCAGTCTGTCTCTTCCCATTCTATTTCCAGATGGATATGTCTTGCAATCAAGCTGGCTTATTCCAGTTTGCTTCGGATCTTGTTTTTAATCGGCTTAATGCTCATGAGGTTCAAGCCATTTCTACAGCCTGGGTGTTCTCCAATTCTGTTTCACTCCGGGATGTTATGAATGTGGCTTACTGGAGGAATGCTTCTACTTTCTCCTACTTTTATCTCTGCCACCTACAGCAGCAATCTGAAGACCTTTTTTCTTTAGCCCTCTTGTTGCTGCCCAGGCTGTTGTGCACCCTCGTTAATATGTATTTTCAGGTTTGTGCATCGCTCAGCCTTGTTCTTTTCAGTTGCTTCATTCTTTCTTCTTTTACAGGTTTTGCTGTCATTCTCTGCCCTCCTTGCATTTCTTTCTGCTGCGCTTGTTGGTATTGGTTATTTGATTCACCTCATCCGATTGTTTATTCAGCCAGTTGTAAACAATTGTGAGTAGATTGAGTGGAAATTATAATTTTTTAGTAAATTTTGTTTCTTAACTGGTAGAGTGCTAAATTATTTTTGACCATCATAATTTGTTCGCATGTCTTTGCCTTGTTACAGTTTATGGGAGAGTGCCTATTGGCACTCTCCCATAAATAATAACAGGGCAAATCTATACAGACTATGTAATTTTGCTTCAAAGATAATATGAACCATATCTACTGAATACGAAACCTTTTGGTTACAGAACCTACACTTCGGAGTAAAGCCCAAATATGGGCTTCCAGCACTCTACGAGTTAATATACCTACCACAATTGTTTACCGGAGGCCCACCCTCCTTGGGGATATCTTTGATATCATTGCCTCCCCGCTAAATCACAAACTTCTTGTTGGCGGAAATTCGGAATTGTCGTCACGGTTGTTGTGCATGCTCTCGGTAAATGTAAGAGGTGTGCAGAGAGAGTACCTGTAATGTCAAGCGCCGGTCTCGCTCGACCCCTTTTCGATCTTTTTTTTTCATGCTTTTGCACTCTTCCACTCATTTGGAAAAGTTTATTAGCTTGAGTTAGTTCCGAAGTAGGGCTTGCACTTACGTTACAGCCAATTGTAAACTATTGTGGTAGAAACAAAATTTACTAAAAAATGTTAATATCAATGTAGGGTCATAAGCTATGTTTTGGAAGCAATGACTGAAAAAAATAATTAAATTTGAATAACTATTTTTGTGATTAGCACTAGCTGGATATGGCCATTATGATTGGTGAATAATAAATAAATATAGGTTAGTAACACCATGTGGATTTCTGAGATGGTGTATTGAAGTCTCAACCTTGCCTCTGGGTCATATATATACATATATATGACCCAGAGATGAGGTCAGGACATCAAAACACCATCTCGGAAACCTACATGCCAGTAATTACCAGTTTATCTTATATTATTACTCACTTTCTTGGCTTGTTCGCATTATGAAGGGATTGAACACAGTCTTTAACAGTGTCTGTTTTCACAATCATTCAGCGAATTTTAATTGATTTTTTATGATTGATTAAAAACTGACTGAAAAGTATTTGTTCAAGCCTAGGGGGTTGTATCGTTTTCAGTTCCAGGATCCTTTTCATCTCAATGTGACTGTGTTGTTCTGTTGTATTGAGTTCATTGGGTTTGGAAAATAGTACCAGTATGATACGGCAACAGAGATCTGAAAGGGAATGGTCAGTAAAACTGAAGAGTGTTGTTACAGGAGTGTCCTGTTTATGTGTGATGTCTGCAATATGTTCCTTAATGCGGTTTCTGAAAAATCTCCTGGTGGGTGGATTCTGGTTAATTTTGCCACTGATTTGGTGGATGTTTGGGAGTTTACAAAGAGTTTATTTGAATGGCATTGTTTTCTTGATTATCCATTCTGAGTCTTTTAGCCCGCTATTTACAATGATCCATTATTAAGGTGGTCTGAGAGCTGGAGCTCAACTCTAGGCTTAGGTTGCTCATAGAGCTGACAACTATGCTGTTAGATGCCTTAACTAATACGTCAGGTCTAATATTAAAACACACAATAGAAGAAACTAACTACAAGAGTCCAAGAGGAAATCGCCTAACCTGTTTTGCACAGGTGTGTACTTCGTCAGAGGCAGAGTAAGGATGTTAATGTCGTCCTTTTATAATAAACAATTTGGCGGGTGACTGGATGAATGACCCGGCGAATGACTAGTTGGTGAACAGTGTGTTGAATGCTGGTCAGTGACTTGGCAAATGACTAATTGGTTTTGGCGAATAACCAGGCTGAATCACTCGAAGCTTGACAGTGTGTTCGTTCTTTATAAAGAACCTGTATGTTAGCTTCTGAATCTGGTTTAAATCACTTGTGTTGGTATAGCATGTCCAGTCAACAATAGTTGTATATTTGTTGATATTGATGGTGTGAGAGATTTTATAAAAGGACTAAGGAGTAATATTGTCCATGAATAATATATTCCCCTGGAGGGGAGGGGGGGGGGGGGGTTAATAGGAGGTATCAGTGTTGAGATGTCCCTAGAGATATAAGATGACAGTGAGCCCATATGGGCTTCAACCCAACATTCTTGCTCTGTGGATGACCTAATCCCCATTGTTCTATTTGTACAAAAACCACCTAAGTTTGTACTAGTGTTTCAGCTGGGTGTTTCTTTTATTTTTCATGTTAGGCCTTAATAAAAATATCCTCATGACAAAAAATGATCTAGTCTACTTTTATTTCGTTGAGCTGGTGATCGATTGATCGCATGTGCAGTTGCTACCTTCAATACAGATTTGTATTTTGTCAAGATGTTTTGAATTGTAGTGGGAGAAATACATTCTTGTGGTAAGATAAAACTAATAATAAAAAATAGTATATTGCGGATGAGTTTTTTGGGGATGATTGGGGATGGGGTTAGAAAGAGCATTAGATTATAAATGTTAAAGTTTAATGATTAAGTAAATGAATAAAATACACACCCTAAATTTTATGTTTATCTAATGTCAGAATTGTAACCGTAAATCTGATTTCATTCCAGGTATTATGTTCAACCACAGTGGATATTTGATAGTGTGAATGCCAGAATGCTTTTGCCTGTTGAAGATTACTTTCCAGGTGTTGTGTTACCCCCGCACTTGTCACCATTTGTAGAAGAGAAGGAAGGAGATTATATTCCTCCAGAAAAACAGACTTTACTGAATAGACAGAAAGGAATTGTGTCAGGTTAGTTTCATTGAGTACTCCTACTGTCTGTGCTGATTTTTCTGTCTGTGTTGTTGATGGTTTTCATTATCCCTTAAAGGCCCAATTGCTACTTTGATCAGTTTTCTTCTGCCATAAAAATGGTGTTCCAGCATGTAGTCTTCGGATAAACTTGCAAGTTACATTCCAGATATCTTGGCAATTGTTTCTAGGCAAGTCTTAGCTGCCTATGTAGGCAGACAAGACTTGCCTAGAAACAATTGCAAAGCCACAGAATATAGACTGTCAGAGTCTTGTAAAATGTCTAAACTTCTACATGCTGTCAAATGGGATAAAGGTGAGTTCTGTGAGGTAAGAAAATTATTCTCTAATGTTAAAATATCTACTATATGCATGCACACAATTTGAAATCAATCAATTTCTTCTTACGTGAATAATTTAAGTAGCAAAACAACACTCAATATTGATTTCAAAATACCCTTTCAACAATTGTTATGTTGAATTTTTTTCTGAAAATATGTGCTATGTAAATCATTATTCTGCATATCCCAACACTCAACAGTCCCTTCCATGCCCCATACCACTGGGAAGTTTCTGAGTTTGCAGTGGAGGCAAAGATTGTGAAGAAAGAACCATGAATAAACTGTCAAAATGACAGTAAGTCATTAACTCAGTTTGAAAGAACAAAATCTAGAAACTGCACTTATTATGGATTGATTGATTTATTTATTAGGGATTAATGACACTTTAACAGCCAAGGTCATATATCGTGTCGGTGACAGCTCCCCAACATTGTAACTCCACACTGCAGCATAGACAGAGTTAGATTGATTGAAGACATGTGCACCATCGACGTGTAGTATGCCTTAGTACACTGCGTCAGCCAAGACTAGATTTGATGAAAAAATTTTAATAAATACTCAGCAGGTTAAGAGTTAATAACTGTCTTCTAAACTTATTGTGTGATATATCTCTCTTCAAGAGAGATATGCTCTTTCTTATATCAATCATGACAATAAATATCAAAACTTCCATCATTTCATTCTACCTTATAAAATAGCATATCGTAAAGAATATAGATAGTATTAGTTATTTAGATAAAATACCTGTAGCTGGCTTTATGTAACAGGTCAAATTTCCTTTCATAAGCTGTTTTATCATATGATTCGTCCGTTTTGTTCACTTTAAAACATTTGATATTTTGTTTTCATATTAATCAGTGATAAATAAATCCTTCCGTCAATTTCATTGGTCAATTTCAAAACTAGACAATTTGATTGGCTGAAAAAATAAAACTGGGACACATTTTCATAATTTGCATAATTAGAGTTGGGAGCTTTCATTGGTCACTTTCAAAACTGGACAATTTGATTGGCTAAACAAAATACAACTGGGTGACATTCGCATAATTTCAGTGGGGAGAATTTACGTTATCTGTCCTATTTAGGGTGGGTTATATTGTATTAATCTTTTAACCTACAAGAAAAACGCCATTCATTTTTTTATGTTTTCACTTTTTGCTTCCAAAACATAGGCTATGACCCCTCATTGGAACGAGCTCAACAAGCTCGTTCCAATGAGGGGTCATAACCTATGTTTTGGAAGCAAAAAAATGAAAATCTTTAGTTATACGAGGATGTTTTTTCCAAGTGCCATCAGCAACTCAAGTTAGGTGATGGTTTAAAAAGTCACACTAAGTGGCTAATTTGTGTATGTGTGTGTCATATGATAAATAGAGTATGAAATTAGTGTTTTTCTCATATAATATTTATGAAACTCATGTCCTGAGTGGCCCTCCATACTTCACCTCTACTGCGCATGCGCAGTGTCAAGGACGTCCCGAAATTGGCGCCATTAATCATTCTTTGTTTGGCCCTTCATCAGTTAACATCTGACTGATCTTTGTGCTTGTAAATCTCAGTTTAAATGATGCCAGACACATAAATATTAGTGAAATGGTGATTCTAAGGAGGATATAGAAGGAGGAGAGGAAAAATGAGTGACAGAAAATAATCAGGGCTGTAACTTGAATTTTTTTAATGAAATTATGTTAAGTTACCTATTTTCGAGGCAACTGCCTGTTGTGGTCATTCTTGTTATTAAGTTACACTGCTTGTTCAGTGTTTTCCTCTCTCCCTTTCATTTAAGTCCCCTCTTGCTATTCTCCCATGCTTTTGGCATATTTTCTGCAATATTATTACTAAAATTTCTTGGGAGTTTTAGCTGGATAACAGAATGAATTCTGTTCTTTTCCCCATGTTTACGTCTTCACCTATGGGTGGTTAGGCATAGTGTTCTGCATCTACCATCTGATGTTCTGCAGTTTCTTCCCTGGAAGTCTCTGTTTTGCATCAGATAGTGTATTATTGGTAACTGATTTCGGGCCAGGGTGCCTGGAGTCTTGATCTGGTGTTTTTACACTTATTGTTTACATTTCCAACAGCCCTCTGTGTGAGGGGGGATTTCTTGAAAATAATATCGTGATGTTAATTTAATCATAACTAAATGCATTATTATTGTGTTGCATAAATTGTTTAAAATATTTTTAGAATCTTTGTCCACACTTAGGCTTGGGATCCATTGGGGCACATTCGGAGCGTATGTCCGCCGCTTGGAACGCTCTGTTATATAGACAGTCCGAGTGACTGTCGATAATGCTTCCTCATCCTCACAGCAGCGCACACGACCGCACATTGGCTACGTGACCTCGAATATCCGGCCAGCTTCATCATTCAGTGATTCCATGGCGAACAGGTCACGTCATCCGGTAGCCAAGGGACACGAGGCCTGCACACTCCGGTCGCTCGCATAATAGAAGTATGCACGGGGTAACGAACACAGAGCTTCCAGCGGGAATGCATCGTAAGACCGCTTCTCCACAGGCCTCAGTGACGGACGTGCTATCCAAAATAGCACAGCTTATCGTAGCATCCCAGCAAACGACAGATTCTCGGTCGGATCAGGAATAATCCGACGGCGCGGGGTCGGTACGCTCCGCTGTTGCATCAGGTACGGACGACCGAACACTTCATAGGGTCCGACAGGATGGCGAAAGGGATTCGGACGATTTCGAGCTTTCCCTTTCGGAACAACAGAAGCTGCTATACATTTCTTCCGGCATTATCTTCCAGAGGTTGTTCCGTCGGACTACATTGCTGCGATGCTGGATAAGAGACTAATAGCGTCATTGGACACAGAGTTTTGGATCGGTTCAGGGACATTGTCCCTGAGTTGCCGACGCAGTCCAATAATGTCTTTAGAACATTCGAATTATTGAACGACGCTATATATAAGCTTACTATCAACATGCTAGTCTAGTTTCTTGTCCGCAATGCTCTATTCTGCCTTTCGTGAATTCTAGGAAAATAATTTTTTTATTGGCAGAACTGGGCTTACCGAGAGTTCCTTTGCGTCTAAGACGGCGCTGAAAAGGGAATTATCTTTTTTGCCGTCTATGTCAATTCCAACCACGATGTTGGAAACGACAATGATGTATAATAGACTTAACTTAGACGCTTTATCATACGTACACCACCTTACTGAGACGTTATCATTACGTCTTCAAGAGAAAGAATTCCAGGATATGATCCTCAATGAGATTTCTTTCAGGGGCAGTAGTTTTTCCACGTATAACTCCGCCCTTTCAGTGGCAAACCTGGAGTTGGTTAGACGTGACGCAGCCCTAGCTACATCCACGCACGTGGATGGTAAGGTGAAGAACTCTCTCAGAGTCGCTTCGGTCTCCGGAGAGCTTCTCTTCAACGGCAAGCTTTCAGCAATCTATGATAAGATAACTAAGAAAGCTTCGGATTCTCTGCTTTTCAAATCCGCTTCCAAAAAGCCGGATACAGCAGAAAAGAGTAAGACAGGCACTTCTGGGACAAGTACGCCCAAGAGAAGTTCCTATAGAGGTTCCTATGCGTCCTCTAGGTCTTATTCTAGAGACCGTCAAGGCAGCGACTCTTGTGCGGGATGTTCTTCTGGCCGAGATTACCAGTCAGACGTCCCTAGGTCGACGGGGCGAGGTTCGGGTCGTGGAGGACGTAGTTTCTCCTTCCGCAAGCCTCGCAGGTCCAGGAGGTGATGGTTTGAACCTCTATCGTGTTCCGGTAGGCGGAAGATTATCAAGTTTTTTAAACGATTGGATGTCAATTACGGATGACCCCTGGGTTCGAGGGGTGATTTCGGAAGGACTAAGAATATCCTTCAAACGAAAGCCTCCATTAACTCGAAGTCCAAAATGGACTCAGCTTCCGTCGAATCTGCAGAAAAGAGACGCTCTTTTATCAGAAGTACAGTCTCTTCTGAAGAAGAACGCGGTAGAGGTCGTAGAAGACCAGGAATCTCCGGGTTTCTACAGCCATCTGTTTCTGGTTCCGAAACCAGACGGCTCGTTCCGTCCAGTCATAGATTTGAGCTGGATAAACAAGCTGATCGTCGCTCCGAAGTTCTATATGGAGACAATTCGATCAATCAGAGCGAGTATTCGGGTGAACGACTATGCTACAAGCATAGATCTCAAGGATGCGTACTTTCATGTCATGGTACATCCGACATTCAGAAAGTATCTACGCTTCGCAGTCCTAGGAGTTGTATATCAGTTCCGAGCGATGTGCTTCGGTTTGAACCTAGTGCCCTGGGCTCTCGAATAATGAACTCGGTAATGATATATTTCTGAGCTCATTCGTCTGCGGTAACGTCGGCCTACCTGGACGACATTCTTCAGAGGTACGGCAACGAGTTAACGCTTCAGAACGATGTGCAGAATCTGCTTCTATTACTCCGACGTCTCGGTTTTATAATAAACGAGGAGAAGTCGGATCTGGTGCCGTCCAAGTCATTCACTCATCTGGGAATGAGCTTCGAGATGCACAACAATCTCGTTCGTCTGCCATTAACCAGAGCGAAATTAATCAGTTGTTACGCTCGCTATTGTCTTCACTCAGACAAAGTCACAGCGAGAGTTCATGAGACTGATAGGTCTGTGCGGAGCCGCTGCGGATCTCATTCCGATGGGGCGGTTACGCACTCGTCCTCTCCAAATTTTCTTGACTCAGAATTTTAGTGTAAAGATTCATTCGCTCGATATAGACGTTCTCTTGTCAAATCAAGTGAAACAAGAGATTCAGACTTGGGCAAACATTCAGTGGTTGACTCCGGGAGTCCCACTGTAGTTGCCGGATCCGAGTTTTATGATTTTGACGGATGCCAGTCAAACAGGTTGGGGTGCAACATTGATCCCAACGGATTCGAAGTGCCAGGGTCTTTGGGATCCGCAGTTCCTAGGCAAGCACATAAACATCAAGGAAATTGATGTCAATTTGGCTTGCACTATGTCATTGGATGAACATTATTTAGAAAGCACATGTCCAAATCCTATCCGACAATACGACATTAGTAGCGTATATTCGGAACCAGGGAGGCACTCATTCCGTTCCGTTATTCAATTTAACGGAAAGAATCCTTCTGTTTGTTCTAGAACACCAAGTCCTACTTTCGGTCCATCATATTCCGGGTCGTCTGAATGTATTAGCAGACATACACGTAAGGGTCGCTTGTTGCCGTCAGAATGGACTCTCAACAAACGAGTATTCAATCAGATTTGCTACCAGTTGGAGCGGCCAATGATAGACTTATTTGCGACACAACTCAACAATCAGTTGCAGACGTATGTGTCTCCATATCCGGATCCCCGAGCAGATGCAGTAGACGCTCTATCGATCTTGTGGGACGGAATGATAGGATATGCGTATCCTCCAGCGCCGTTGATTCAGCAGATATTGCTAAAGATAAAACAATCTCAATGCAAAATTCTATTGGTAGCATCTCTGTCTCCACAGAGACCATGGATAAATCTACTCAGGTGTCTGCTGTGGGACTTACCGCGAAAACTTCCTCCACGAGAGGATCTTCTTTCGCAGGGGAATCGCGTCAACTACATCAGGACCCGCAAGGTCTCAACCTTCACGTATTTCCGTTGTGCAGTCCTTCTTGCATGGCAAGCTTTTTACAGGACGAGCAGTGGACGCGATTTCTAACTGTAGGAGGACCTCCTCTTCGCTAAACTATGCGGCTAAGTGGAAGGTCTTTCGTCGTTGGTGTAGGGATCATTCTGTTGATATTTTTGATCCCTCCATACCAGACATTGCAAACTTTCTAGTATACTTGTTTGACAAGATCAAACTGCAGCCTGTTACTATTAAAGGTTATAGGTCTATGTTATCTGATACCTATGCACATCATGATAGTTTACAAATTGGATCTAATGTCTCTTTATCTAAATTAGTTAGAAATTTCTCAAAAAATAGACCTAGAACCCTTAGATTAATTCCTAAATGGAATTTAGCTTGGGTTCTTCTTAAACTAAAAGAAAAGCCATTTGAGCCTCTTGAGACAGTAGATTTCAAATTCTTGTCTTATAAGACAGCATTTCTCTTAGCTTTCTCTTCTGCTAGAAGAGTCAGTGAGCTTCATGCACTGTCTGTGGACGATTCTCACTATCGTCGTGTCGGGAACACTATTACCTTTACTACTAATGTTGGATTTTTGGCTAAGAATCAGGCTCCTAATAAATATCCGGAACCTATTGTTATTAAGGCCTTTCCATCTTCAGACGGGCATAGGCCTTTACTCTGTCCGGTTAGAGCTTTATGTATTTATAAACAAAGATCTCAGTTTATCAGAAAGGGATGAAAACACTTCTTTCTGTCTCTGATGCCTAATAGAAAGGACATTACGGTCCATTCTATTGCTAGATGGATTCAATTAACTATCCGTACTGCTTATGATAATCTATCTTCAACTCAGCAGTCTGTGCGTAAGATTTCAGCTCATGAAGTAGGAGCTCTTTCTACATCTTGGTCTTACGCAAATAGTGTTGCTATTACAGATTTAATGAAGGCTGCATATTGGTCTCAGCCATCCACATTCACAAATTTTTATCTCAGAAATATTGAGTCCATTTCTGGAGACCTGCATTGTTTAGGTCCGTTATCTGTTATCTGTTGCTCAGAATATCGTCCACTAAACAGTTGCAACTATAGTTATGCAGACTTTCTGTTCTGGCAGTGACTCCGTCCTGCTACCCTCTTCGCTCTGGGCTATTTGACCCAGGGGAAGGGGGTGGGGGGGAGGGTGTTCCATTAGGTCACCTGCTTTATAGTGAAAAGCAAGGGGATACCTCCTCCGGAGTCAGTAATTCTGAGTTGTTACCCTGGATGGTTTTAAAGTGTAAAGTTATTGTTTAAAATTCATTCATGTCTTATTTTTAAAGTGTAGCTCGGTGTGAAGCATTTGTATATGTCACGTGTCAAACGGGCGTTAATATACAATCCTTGGAAACTTTTAAAGAGTATAAAGAGTCTCAATTTTCTGGACTAACTTTATTTATTGGCTTACTTTAAAAATAATTAGTATAAAGGGTTATACTGGATGTTAATAGAGAACATGAATGTTATTATGCTCAATTATGGAGGGTGTTGTGTCTTTCTAATTTATCATAAATAAGAAAGATACATGTAAAGCCTAATACTCCTTTTCTCCTCGAGGGGATGACTCTATTATATATAGTTGAGCTTATTGGATTTTCCTCTGTGTCCTAGGCCCTCCAGCCTTTTTACTATTCAGCTATGTCTGGGTCATTGGTACAGCATAAAAATGTTAAAAAATTTATAGTAATTTATATATTTTTTATATTCCAATGACCCAGACGGGGATGGCCCTTCCAGGAGTTTGGAACTCATACCTCCCCGCTGAGTACATAGCGCTGACCAGGCACTGCTTGTAAGAATGATAATTGGCACCAATTTCGAGACCTCCTTGACACTGCGCATGCGCAGTGGAGGGAAAGTATGGAGGACCATTTAGGATATGATTTTATCGGTTTTAGATGCAAATTTTGGGGATTGGGGGGCAAAATTTGTGTTTGTCCCTAGATTTTTGAGAATTAGCACCAGCTGTGTCTGGGTCATTGGTAAGTATAAAAAATATATAAATTACTATAAATTTTTTAACTTTTATAATTTTTTGCTACACTTTGACAGACTACATCTCTTTACATTGCAGTTTCTTAGCAATTGGCTGCCTATAAAGGCAGTCAGTTGGAATTAGGCCATTAAGGTTTGAAGTAATTAAATTCATACTGCTTTTTTCTTTTTGGAATCTCCTGTAATAGTTGAATTATTTTAACATTTTTAGATAAAGAATATAGTGACAGTAATGACGACTTTGAACAAGAGGATGATGAAGATGATATCTCTGATAAAGATGATGATAGTGAGGAAGAAGATGAGGAAGATGATGAGGAAGATGATGATGATTTAGAGGATGAGGAAGAGCAAGATGATGATGATGATGATGACAAGGAAGAAGACAGTGAGGAAGGTCTGTCGGATGGGTTTAACATCTTTTTTAGTCCCCTACAGGAACCGTAATAAGGGGACTATAGCATTGCACTCCATCCGTCCGTCCGTCCATCCGTCCGTCCATCTGTCCGTCCGTCCGTCTGTCCGTCCATCCGTCCGTCTGTCTGTCTGTTTTTGGCTCACCAACGTTAGTTGTGTGAGCCTATGGCATAGCCCTCATGTTGGCGTCGGCGTCCGCTCTCAAATATTTTGAACTTTTGTGTACAGGTTTTGATTTTTTGGCTTTTCAAATTTTTTTTTAGTTTCAGCATATTGCTATAGTGGTTCACTATAACATTTAACTCTTTTCCAGGGTATTTTGTTGTAATTTTAACCCTTTGAATCAAATTTTAGACTTATTTTGATGTTTGCGTGCAGGTTTTGATGTTTTTTTTTTTCCTTTCTTTCAAGTGGAGATTTACCTTGCAGCATATGTCCATGCTTTCTATTGTATGTAAACATGCATCTTAGGGCTATGTTTGTATTATTTAACCCTTAACCTGCTGAATTATTTCAATTTGGGACTTTTATGTACAGCTTTTGGACTTAGGCTTACAGCTTCTTACTTTTATGTACAGGTTGTGATAAAAAAAAACAATTTCAAGTGTGGTTGACCTCACTGCATATTGCAGTGGTGGTTATTATAACACTGATATCTTTCCAGTGCATTTTTAAAAAATTTTTAACCCTTTCAATAGATTTTTAGACTTATTTTGACGTTTGCGTGCAGGTTTGCATGGGTTTTTTTTTTTTTCCCTTTCTTCCAAGTGTAGAGTTTCTGCATATTGCTATGGTGGTTCACTATAACATTTAACTCTTTTCCAGGGTATTTTGTCTTCATTTTAACCCTTTGAATCAAATTTTAGACTTATTTTGATGTTTGCGTGCAGGTTTTGATGTTTTTTTTTTCCTTTCTTTCAAGTGGAGATTTACCTTGCAGCATTTGTCCATGCTTTCTATTGTATGTAAACATGCATCTTAGGGCTATGTTTGTATTATTTAACCCTTTTCCTGCTGAATTACTTCAATTTTGGACTTTTATGTACAGCTTTTGGACTTAGGCTTACAGCTTCTTACTTTTATGTACAGGTTGTGATAAAAAAAAAACAATTTCAAGTGAGGTTGACCTCACTGCATATTGCAGTGGTGGTTATTATAACACTGATATCTTTCCAGTGCATTTTTTAAAAATTTTTAACCCTTTGAATAGATTTTTAGACTTATTTTGACGTTTGCGTGCAGGTTTTCATGTATTTTTTTTCCTTTCTTCCAAGTGTAGATTTACCTTGTAGTATATGCTTTCTATTGTATGTAAACGTGCATCTTAGGGCTACGTTGTATTCTTTAACCCTTTTCCTGCTTAATTATTTCAATTTTGGACTTCTTTTGTTTACAGGTTTGGATTTTTGTGCTTTTAAAAAAATGTTTTTCTTCTTTGCATATTGCTGTGGGGGTTCACGATAACATTTAACTCTTTTCCAGGGTATTTCGTCTTAATTTTAACCCTTGGAATCAAATTTTGGACTTATTTTGAAGTTTGTGTGCAGGTTTTGATGTTTTTTTACTTTTATGTGCAGTTTTTGAGGTTTGTCTTTCTTCTCTTCCAAGTGGCAACTTACCTTGTAGCATATTGCCATGGTTCCTATTTTATGTTAGGATGCTTCTTGGGGCTATTATTATATTATTTAACCCTTTAGCTGCTTATTTACTTTAATTTTGGACTTTTGTGTGCAGGTTTTCTACTTTTGTGTGCAGGTTTTGATATTTTTTTTTAAGTGGAGTTTTACCTCTCTGGCGTATTGCCATGGTGGTTACTGTAACATTTTCAGGGTATTTTTCTAAATTTTAACCCTTTGAAACAAATGTGATACTTTTATGTGCAGGTTTTGAGGTTTGTCTTTCTTTTCTTCCAAGTGGATATTTTTCAAGTAGACTTTCACCTTACTGGCATATTGCCATTGTGGTTACTGTGACAGGGTATTTTTCTCAATTTTAACCCCTTGAAACAAATGTGATACTTTTTTTTACTTTTATGTGCAGGTTTTGAGGTTTGTCTTTCTTTTCTTGCAAGTGGTGACTTACCTTGTAGCATATTGCCATGGTTCCTATTTTATGTTAGGATGCTTCTTGGGCTATTTTTATTTTATTTAACCCTTTAGCTGCTTATTTACTTTAATTTTGTTCTTTTCTTTGCAGGTTTTGTACTTTTGTGTGCAGGTTTTGATATTTTTTTTAAGTGGAGTTTTATCTCACTGGCATATTGCCACGCTGGTTATTGTAATATTTTCAGGGTATTTTTCTAAATTGTAACTCTTTGAAACAAATGTGATACTTTTTTTACTTTTATGTGCAGGTTTTGAGGTTTGTCTTTCTTTTTTTCAAAGTGGAGACTTACCTTGTAGCATATTGTCATGGTTCCTATTTTATGTTAGCATGGCTCTTAGGGGTTATTATTATATTTTTTAACCCTTTAACTGCTTATTTTCTTTAATTTTGGACTTTTGTGTGCAAGTTTTGAACTTTTTTTTTTACTCCAGCCACCCCTTTGCATTGGCCACCTGTTGGTGAGCCACGGGGTACTGATACCCCCTCTAGTTTATGTTACCACCTCTCCCTCCATCATGCTTTAAGCTACACTTTTCATATTTGGTACATGGATAAATAGTTCTGAGGGGATGATGCATGCTCAAAATTTTTTTTTCGAAATCCAAGATGGCGGAATGGCGGCCATTTTTGTTGTGTTTTTTAAGCTTTTTTTCTCTATTTTCATGTTACCACCCCTCCCACCAACATGGTTCAAGCTACACTTTGCATATTTGGCACATGGATAGAGGGTTGGGAGGGGATGATGCACGTTCAATATTTTTTCTTCAAAATTCAAGATGGCAGCATGGCGGCCATTTTTGTTGTATTTTTTTAAGCTTTTTTCTCTATTTTATGTTACCACCTCTCACTCCTTCATGGTTAAAGCTACACTTATTATATCTGGCACATGGATAGAGGATTGTAATGGGATGTTGCATGCACTCCATCTGTCTGTCTGTCTGTCTGTCTGTCTGTCTGTCCATCCGTCCATCTATCCGTCCATCCATCTGTCTGTCTGTCTGTCTGTTTTTTATGTTACCACCTCTCCCTCCAACATGCTTTAAGATACACCTTTCATATTGGTACATGGATAAATGGTTCTGAGGGGATGATGCACGCTCAAAATTTTTTTTTCAAAATCCAAGATGGCGGAATGGCGGCCATTTTTGTTGTGTTTTTTAAGCTTTTTTTCTCTATTTTCATGTTACCACCCCTCCCACCAACATGGTTCAAGCTGCACTTTGCATATTTGGCACATGGATAGAGGGTTGGGAGGGGATGATGCACGTTCAATATTTTTTCTTCAAAATCCAAGATGGCGGCATGGCGGCCATTTTTGTTGTGTTTTTTAAGTTTTTTTCTCTATTTTATGTTACCACCCCTCACTCCAACATGGTTCAAGCTACACTTTTTATATCTGGCACATGGATAGAGGGTTGTAATGGGATGTTGCACGTTCAATATTTTTTTTTCCAAAATTCAAGATGGTGCCATGGCAACCATTTCTGTTGTGTTTTTTTAAGCCTTTTTCTCTATTTTATGTTACCACTGCTCCCTCCAACATGGTTCAAGCTGCACTTTTCATATATGGTACATGGATAAAGGGGTTGTGAGGGGATTATGCACGCTCAGTATTTTTCTTCAAAATCTAACATCTGTCTGTCTGTCTGTCTGTCTGTCTGTCTGTCTGTCTGTCTGTCTGTCTGTCTGTCTGTCTGTCTCTGTCTGTCTGTCTGTCTGTCTGACTGTCTGTCTGTTTTTATGTTACCACCTCTCCCTCTAATGTGCTTCAAGCTACACCTTTCATATTTGGTACATGAATAAATGGTTCTGAGGGGATGATGCACAGTCAATATTTATTTTTCAAAATCCAAGATGGCAGAATGGCGGCCATTTTTGTTGTGTTTTTTAAGCTTTTTTCTATATTTTATGTTACCACCCCTCCCTCCAACATGGTTCAAGCTACGCCTTTCATATATGGTACATGGATAAAGGGTTGTGAGGAGATTATGCACGCTCAATATTTTTTTTTCAAAATCCAAGATGCTTATATACTCTAGTGTCTTCTGTGACAAAAACACCTTATGTTACAAAAGCGCCGTTGGGGACTAATACCACCTCGGTGGTCAAACACTTGTTTAGACATGCAGCCAAATTTAAATGTTTTTTTTGTGTGTATATAAAGCTTGCATACATGATACATTTTTGTGGAAGTATTTATCTGCATGTGTAGTTGAAGATGGGAAATACAAATACAGTGTCCCCCCCCCCCCCCCCCCCCCCCCCCCCCCCCTGCTTAATTATGTCTCCCCTTCGTCGAAGGGAGACATTTTGTTTTACCCTGAATTCTTCTCCTTCTCATTGTTCTTGTTGTTCTCCTCATATAACCGTGTCCGAGCTAGAACTTTTTTATCTTTTGATCTAGGCTTATGATATTTAGCATGTGGATGTATCACCATGAGATGATGGGTTGCGTACCATCAAGACCCACATATGACCTTAACTTTCAAATTACTGATTTTCTGATTTTCTGATTTTCTGGGAAGTGAGCATGTCCGGGCCAGACCTTATTAGCTCACCTGACTTTCAGTCAGGAGAGCTATAGTGATCACTCACCGTCTGTCGTCTGTGAACATGGTGTTTGCGTCTTCTCCTCCCAAACTGCTGAACCAATTTAATTGATATTTGAGATAGTAGTTTGTTATGACATCGCAATTTGATTTTGTTCAAATCAAGTTGCCTCGCCTCTCGGTAGGGCCACACCCACAAAGTGTTCTTAAATCTTAAAAAATCTTCTTCTCATGAACCAGCAGTAGCAGAGACTTGATATTTGGTGTGCAGCTTCCTTTTGAGGTGTAGACTCAGATTTGTTCAAGAGAAGTTCGAGGAGCTATATTTGCCTTCGTTATGGGAGGGGCAAGAAATTTTGCCCCTCCCAAAATTTCTATTTCCCAAACCGAGAGGCAGATTTGAACCAAATTTGATATGAGGGCTTATTGGGTCATAAGTACTTAATTTATGCCCCAATTTTTTCCCATCGCCCCATGGGAACCACAGGAGCTAAAAATAGAAAAAAATTAAAACTCTCATATCTCCAAAACTACACAGCACTAAAATTCTTATTTGGTGTGAAGCTTCCTTAGGACCAACAGAATGGAATGGTTAAAAAAAAATCCTATCGGTTTTATCATGGGGTACTTTTTGGGGACTTTGAAAAAGTGCTGAGTCAGCATTTTTTAACACTGGGTAATGGGAAAAACATTTAAGACTACTTTTCTCCCAAACCACTGCTCCAAAAGCTTTCAAATTTCACATATAACAACTTTGGAAGATTGTTTCACATGTTTATTGAAATCAAATCCCTGGGTCCATATTTGGGTTCTCTATGGGAGCCCAAATGTTTAAATTAGTGCAGTATGAGGAATATTCTTTAAAAATCTTCTTCAGATCTACCAATAGGAATCGTTTGATATTTGGTATGCAGCATGCTTAGGGGAGGTGAGATTCAAGTTTGTTCAAGCCAAGTTCCTGGGTTCATATTTAGGCTCACTGTGAGAGCTCGAATTGTAACTTAGTTCAAAATGAGGAATGTTCTTAAAAAATCTTCTTCAGATCCAGCAGTCGGAATTTTTTGATATTTAGTGTGCAGCATCCTTAGGGGGGTGAGATTCAAGTTTGTTAAAGCCAAATCCCTGGGTTCATATTTGGGCTCCCTGTGGCAGCCCGAATTATAACTTAGTTCAATATGAGGAATTTTTCTTTAAAAATCATCTTCAGATTCAGCAGTCGGAATGTTTTTATATTTGGCATGCAGCATCCTTAGGGGGATGAGATTCACGTTTATTCAAGCCAAGTCCCTGGGTTCATATTTGGGCTCACTGTGGGAGCCCGAGTGAAAACTTAGTTCAATATGAGGAATATTCTTTAAAAATCTTCTTCTTCACATCCACCAGTCAGAATCTTTTGATATTTGGTATTCAGCATTCCACTGGAGGTGAGATTCAAGTTTGTTCAAGCCAAATCCCTGGGTTCATATTTGTGCTCTTTGTTCTTTAAAAATCTTTTTTTAGCTCACCGAAGGGAGCTAAACTTATCACTTGCCGTCCGTCGTCCATCGTCGTCCAAATTCAAACTTAGTGCATTTCAGGCAAATTTCTTCAAAAATCTTCTTCTCCAGATCCAGCAGGCAGAATCTTTTGATATTTGGTATAGCACATTGTGGGGTGGATCTGATTCAAGTTTGTTCAAATCGGCCCCCTGGATTCACATTTGGGCTTAGTATAGAAGCCCAAATTCGAACTTAGTGCATTTCAGGCAAATTTCTTAAAAAATCTTCTTCTCCAGATCCAGCAGGCAGAATCTTTTGATATTTGGTATGCAACATTGTGGGGTGGATCTGATTCAAGTTTGTTCAAATCGGCCCCCTGGATTCATATTTGGGCTCACTATAGAAGCTCAAATTCGAACTTAGTGCATTTCAGGCAAATTTCTTTAAAAATCTTCTTCTCCAGATCCAGCAGGCAGAATCATTTGATATTTGGTATGCAACATTATGGGGTGGATCTGATTCAAGTTTGTTCAAATCGGCCCCCTGGGTTCATATTTGGGCTCAGAATAGGAGCCCAAATTTGAACTTAGTGCATTTCAGGCAAATTTCCTTAAAAATCTTCTTCTCAAAATCCAGCAGGCAGAATCTTTTGATATTGGGTATGCTGCATTCTTAGGGGGGTGAGCTTCAAGTTTGTTCAAGCCAAGTCCCTGGGTTCATATTTGGGCTCACTGTGGTAGCCCGAATTATAACTTAGTTCAAAATGAGGAATTTTCTTTAAAAATCTTCTTCTTCAGATCCAGCAGTCGGAATGTTTTGATATTTGGTATGCAGTATCCTTAGGGGGGTGAAATTCAAGTTTGTTCAAGCCATGTCCCTAGGTCCATATTTGAGCTCACTGTGGGAGCCCGAATGATAACTTAGTTCAAAATTCTGAATTTTCTTTAAAAATCTTCTTCTTCAGATCCAGCAGTCCGAATGTTTTGATATTTGGTATGCAGCATCCTTAGGGGGGAGAGATTCAAGTTTGTTCAAGTCATGTCCCTAGGTCCATATTTGGGCTCCCTGTGGAAGCTGGAATTGTAACTTAGTTTGAAATGAGGAATTTTCTTAAAAAATCTTCTTCAGATCCAGCAGTCGGAATGTTTTGATATGTGGTGTGTAGCATCCTTAGGGGGGGGGGGGGGGGGGGGTTCAAGTTTGTTAAAGCCAAGTCCCTGGGTCCATACTTAGTTTGAAATGAGGAATTTTCTTAAAAAATCTTCTTCTTTAGATCCAGCAGTCGGAATGTTTTGATATGTGGTGTGTAGCATCCTTAGGGGGAGTGGTGGGGGAGATTCAAGTTTGTTAAAGCCAAGTCCATGGGTCCATATTTGGGCTCCCTGTGGGAGCCCAAATTATAACTTAGTCAATATGAGGAATTTTTCTTCTTCTTCTTCAGTTTCAGCAGTCGGAATGTTTTGATATTTGGCATGCAGTATCCTTAGGGGGTGAGATTCAAGTTTGTTCAAGCCAAACCCCTGGGTTCATATTTGGGCTCACTGTGGGAGCCCGAATGATAACTTAGTTCAAAATGAGGAATTTTCTTTAAAAATCTTCTTCTTCAAATCCAGCAGATGAATGCTTTTGATATTTGGTATGCAGCATCCTTAGGGGAGTAAGATTCAAGTTTGTTCAAGCCATGTCCCTAGTTCCATAAAATTTGTCTCTCATGACTTCATTCCTTTGTAGTGTTGATGAACCATGTCTAACTGAATGTGACCCCCAAATACTTCTTTGAATCACTTTGTTTGAATCACTTTGCTCGGGGAGCGATTAAGGCCCTGGGGGCCTCTTGTTTTTTAGATCCACTGGTCAGAATCTTTGGATATTTGGTATAAGCTTTTCTTAGGAGGTGCAGATGCAACTTGTTGAAATCATTTACCTGGGTTGATATTTAGGCTACCATGTCAGGTGAGCACCCTCAGGCCCCCTGGGGCCTCTTTTTACCTTTTCACCTCGGCTTATGATATTTGGCATGTGGGTGTATTGCCATGAGACAATGTATCGCGTACCATCATGAACCACATATGACATTGACCTTTGACCTCAAGGTCAAATTACTGATCTTTTGGCAAGTAAGCTTGTCCGGGCAAGAACTTATTTACCTTTTCACCTTGGCTTATGATATTAGGCATGTGGATGTATCACCATGAGACGATGTGTTGCATGCTATCATGACCCACATGTGATCCTGACCTTTGACCTCAAGGTCAAATTATTGATTTTTTTTTTATTTTGACCTAGCCTGATGATATTGCATGTGGGTGTATCCCCATGAGATGATGTACCTTCATAACACACATATGACATTGACCTCAAGGTCAAGTTACTGATTTTTTGGCAAGTAAGCTTGTCCAGGCAAGAACTTACTTACCTTTTCACCTTGGCTTATGATATTTGACATGCAACTGTATCACCATAAGATGATGTGTCGCGTACCTTCATGGCTCATATATGCCATTGACGTTTGACCTCAAGGTGAAATTACTGATTTTTTGGCAAGTATGCTTTTCCGGGCCAGAAATTTTTGACCTTTTCACCTCGTTTTATGATTTTAGGCATGTGGGTGTATCATCATGAGACGATGTGTCACATCCATCATGATCCACATGTGACCTTGACCTTTGACCTCAAGGTCACATTATTGACTTTTTTTTTTAATCTTTTAACCTAGACATATGATTTTTGTGTTATGATATTTGGCATGTAGGTGTATCACCATGAGACAATGTGTCGCGTACCATCATGACCCACTTATGATATTGACATTTGACCTCAAGGTCAAATTACTGATTTTTTGGCAAGTAAGCTTGTCCGGGCAAGAACTTATTCACCTTTTCACCTTGGCTTATGATATTAGGCATGTGGGAGTATCACCATGAGACGATGTGTCGCATACTATCATGACCCACATATGACCTAGACCTTCGACCTGAAGCTTAAATTATTCATTTTTTTTATTTTTTGACCTAGGCTTATGATATTTGGCATGTGGGTTGTATCATGTACTGTTGTGATGACAGGTGACCTTGATCTTTGACATCAAATTATTGAATTGTTCAGGAAGGTTTATGATATCTGGCATATGAATGCAACAGCCAGGTTGATGTGTCACATTCTATCTTGAACTTCCATGATCTTGACATTTGACCTTTAGTTTGATCTTTGTTAGTCGTAAGTTGGAAGCATGGAACTAATCGAAGGGGAGACATGTGTTTTAGTTCACTAAAACAGTTCCTTCTAGTTGGATTTTGCATTATAGAATAATCCTGTTAATTGCGTATAACTTACAAACACAGTGCCATACCAAAACCCTTTACATAACTAGTCGGCCACATCTGCCTCAGTGACCTCTGTCAAACAAGTTATAGTAGATTCAGTGGTCAATTTATGAGAAGAATGAAAACAAATGACAAAATTCTGCTTTTTTGGATCCTGTTAGTTTAATATTTTTCATTGGCAAAATAGTTATTCAATTAACAGGTTCCTTTGTTTGTGATGGGCATTGATGTTAACAAAAGTGCATGTGGTCATCATATAACCACAAATGCTGAAAGTTGCCATAATCTGCTAATAATTACTGAATAAATGACTTCTGTTGGGGAGGAGCTTGTTGAGCTCATTTCAAGTGATGCGTAATTTGGTGTGTATTACAAGAAAAAAAAATTAAATTATTTAAAAACATTTGTGAGATGCCCTCAACTTGTATTTGGTAATAGGTTAACTCAAACATCTACTCGTTTCATAGGTTTTTTGCATAATTCAGTTGCTTGTAACTGTAAGGCTACTCAAAATAAACCATTTCATTCTCAGACATTTTTTTCAGCTCAGTGAGGGAGACCGAGAGGTATGGTTTTTAGCTCACCGAAGGGAGCTCAACTTATCACTTGCCGTCCGTCGTCGTCCATCGTCTGTCGTCATGAACATTTTTCAAACGACTTCTCCTCTGAAATCGCTAGGTCGATTTGCTCGAAACTTGGTATGGATGTTTATTACCATATGTCAATTCAAATTTGTTCAAACGAATTGGACATGCCCACTTGGGGCTCCATAGGGGCATAACTCTGATAGCACCGTATGAATTATAGAAAAATTATTAAAAAATCTTCTTCTCCAGAACCAGTGGGCAGAATCTTTGCATACTTGATATGCAGCATCTTGGTATGGGTCTGATTTAAGTTTGTTCAAATCGGCCCCCTGGATTGACATTTGGGCTCAGTATAGAAGCCTGAATTCGAACTTAGTGCATTTCAGGCAAATTTCTAAAAAAATCTTCTTCTCCAGATCCAGCAGGCAGAATATTTTGATATTTGGTATGCAACATTGTGGGGTGGATCTGATTCAAGTTTGTTCAAATCGGCCCCCTGGATTCATATTTGGGTTCAGTATAGAAGCCTGAATTCAAACTTAGTGCATTTCAGGCAAATTTCTTAAAAAATCTTCTTCTCCAGATCCAGCAGGCAGAATCTTTTGATATTTGGTATGCAACATTGTGGGGTGGATCTGATTCAAGTTTGTTCAAATCGGCCCCCTGGATTCATATTTGGGCTCAGTATAGAAGCCCGAATTCGAACTTAGTGCATTTTTATACTGTACCAATGACCCAGACATAGCTGGTGCTAACTCTTAAAATAGAGGGCCAAACACAAATTTTGCCCCCCAATCCCCAAAATTTGCATCTAAAACCAAAGAAAACATGTCCTGAATGGCCCTCCACACTTCACCTCTACTGCGCATGCGCAGTGTCAAGGACGTTCCGAAATTGGCACCATTAATCATTCTAAGTTTGGCCCTTCATCAGTTAACATCTGACTGATCTTTGTGCTTGTAAATCTCAGTTTAAATGATGCCAGACACATAAATATTAGTGAAATGGTGATTCTAAGGAGGATAGAGAAGGAGGAGAGGAAAAATGTGTGACAGAATATTATCAGGGCTGTAACTTGAAATTTTTTAATGAAATTATGTTAAGTTACCTATTTTCGAGGCAACAGCCATTTTGTTGTCATTCTGATTATTTAGTTACACTGATTTTTCAGTGTTTTCCTCTCTCCTTGTCCTTTAAGTCCCCCCTTGCTATTCTCCCATGCTTTTGGCATAGTTTTTGTAATTATTATTACTAAATTTTCTTGGGAGTTTTAGCTGAATAACAGAATGAATTCTGTTCTTTTCCCCATGTTTACGTCTTCACCTACGGGTGGTTCGGCGTTGTGTTCTGCATCTACCATCTGATGTTCTGCAGTTTCTTCCCTGGAAGTCTCTATTTTGCATCAGATAGTGTATTTTTGGTAACTGATTCCGGGCCTGGGTGCCTGGAGTCTTATTTTAGTGTTTTTACATTCATTGTTTACATTTACAACAGCCCTCTGTGTGAGGGGGGGATTTCTTGAAAATAATATCTTGATGTTATTTTAAACATAACTAGATACATTATTATTGTTCGTAAGTGTTGAATAAATTGTTTAAAATATTTTTAAAATTTTTGTCCACACTTAGGCTTGGGATCCATTGGGGCTCAACGTTACTTTTCAGAAACTTGGGCTGTTCTGAAAATTATTTTTTTCTATATTAATGGATCATATTATTATTATGTATTTTGATTGCCAGGGGTTGGTGCGAGTACCAGGACTTGTTTTCTTTTCACATTGAAAGGATTTTGATCAATTGTAATAAGAGGAAGTCTTCCCCTGACTTTTATAATCATTCTAGATGTGGTCAGTGTACTCGCATTAACTCCTGTTCTGTATCGTATGATTTCGATGACAACATGGGAAGCGTATGTCACGCTATGTTAGTGGGGAATTGGACACTCCGGTCCTTTCCCCGCAGGGTCACTCTACTTTATCAATTTCTATTTCAGACGATCAAGATTAGGGTGATGTATCTGTGATGTCTTCCAACAGTGTGCCTCCGTCGTCACAATTAATGAAGGGCTAGCGGAAAAGTGCTCATGTAAATACGCCAATTGCCTAAGAGGACCCTAGTAGGTTCGACGGCCTTTGACGTCCGCTAGCTCGCCCGGTGTAGCGTCCATTCATCGAATGGTTCGGCAGCCGGGTTCGTCCGTTGCGGTCTAGAAGGAGTTTTGGGGTGATGCGAGCACTATAAATCAACCAAATGCACACCCAGTGACGGCGGATTAGAGGGAGAACGGAGGAAGCCTTTTAGTCCGGTTCATAGCTCGTTCTGGTCCATCCGGACGGCGAGCGAGAGAGGCCCCTCTCTCGTACAACAACATCTGGCCCCAGATGTTGTGGTACAAAATGTTTCGCATTCGGAGCATACGTCCGTCGCTCGGGACGCTCCGACATATAGTCAGTCCGGAGTAGACTGTCAATAAGGCTTCCTCATTCTCATGGTAGCGCACACGACCGCTCTTGGCTACGTGACCTCGGATATCCAGTCAGCTTCGCCAGTCAGAGAATCATCGGCGACCAGGTCACACCATCCGGTAGCCAGGGACACGAGGCCTGCAGACTCCGGACGTTGGCATAGGAAGTGTGCGGGAGTCAACGTACACGGAACTTCCGTCGGCAATGCATCGTAAGACCGCTACTGCACAGGCCTCGGGAACGGACGTGCTTTCCTAAATAGCACAGTTTATCGCAGCATCCCAGCATCAACTGAATCTGTCGCATATTTTTTATCCGACGATGCTGGGTCGGGACGCTCCGCGGAAGCGGGTACGGACATCCGAAAATTTCATCCGGTCCGACGGGATACCGAAAGGGATTTGGAGGATTTCGAGCTTTCCCTTTCGGAACAACATATGCTGTTGTGTATGTCATCTGACTTGATCTTCTACAGCTTCTTTCGTCGGACCAGAATGCTGCGATGCCGGATAAGAAACTGATAGCGTCGGTGGACTTAGAAATTTTTGGTTCGGTTCAGGGACATCGTCTCTCAGTTCCGACATAGTCCAATAATGTCACACAAACTTTCGAATTATTGAATGACGCTATATATATTATTATTATATGCTTGCTATAACCAAGCATTTCTGGTTTCTTGTTCACAAAGTTACGGAGATGTCTTTCAAAGTGTGCCTCTGTCGTTATAGTTAATGAAGAGCTAGCGGCAATAAGTGCTCATGGAATATGTCTATCGCCTAAGAGATCCCTTGTAGGATCGACGGAGTGACATTCGCTAGCTCACCCGGTGTAGCGTGCATTCATCGAATGGTTCGGCTGCCGGGTTCGTCCATTGCGGTCTAGGAAGGAGATTTGGGTGATGCGAGCACTATAATTACTTTAGTACTCACCCAGTGACGGCAGATTGAGGACAGATTGGAGGAAGCCTGTTAGTCCGGTTCCTGGCTTGTCCAGGTCCGTCCAGGCTGTGAGCGAGAGAGGTCCCTCTCTCGTCCAACAACATAGGGGACCGCATGTTGTGGTTCAGATATTTTACATTCGGAGCATATGTCGGTCGGGAGGCTCTGTTATATTGACAGTCCGAGAGACTGTCGATAATGCTTCCTCATCCTCACAGCAGGGCACACGACCGCACATTGGCTATGTGACCTCGAGTATCCGATCAGTTTCGTCATTCAGTGATTCCACGGCGAATAGGTCACGCCATCCGGTAGCCAAGGGACACGAGGCCTATACACTCCGTTCGCTCGCATATTGGTAGTATGCACGGGGTAGCTTCCAGCGGCAATGCATTGTAGGACCGCTTCTCCTCAGGCCTCAGTGACGGACGTGCTATCCGAGTTAGGACAGTTGTTTCGCAGCATCCCAGCAATCGACGGTTTCTTACTCGAATCAGGAATTATCTGACGGCGCTGGGTCGGTGCGGTCCGCGGTTGCATTAGGTACGGACGACCGAACGCTTTATAGGGTCCGACAGGATGGCGAAAGGGATTAGAAAGATTTCGAGTTTTCCCTTCCGTAGCATCGGAAGCTGCCATTCATATCTTCTGGCATTATCTTCCAGTGATTGTTATTTCAGACTACATTGCTGCGATGTTGGATAAGAGACTTATAGCGTCATTGGACACAGAATTTTGGATCGGTTCAGGGACATTGTCCCTGACTTACCGACGCAGTCCAATAATGTCATTACAACATGTGTTTTATTTTTCTACGCTATATATGCATGATAGTTTAGTTTCTTGTCCGCAATGCTCATTTCTGCCATTTTATCATTTATGCGAATAATTTATTTTGGCAGAGCAGGGCATACCGAGAGTTCATATGCATCTAGACGGCGTGGTTAAAGACTGGAAATATTCTTTTTCGCCGTCTATGTCTTTTCCAACCACAATGTTGGAAACGACAATGATGTTTAGTAGACTTAACTTAGACGCTTTATCATACGTAATCCACCTTACTGAGGCGTTATCATTACGTCTTCAAGAAAAGATTTACGGGATATTATTCTCAATGTGATTTCTTTTGAGGGCAGTAGTTTGTTCACGTATAACTCCGCCTTTCAGTGGCGGATTGGAGTTGGTTAGACGTGACGCAGCCCTAGCTACATCCACGCGCGTGGATAGTAAGGTGAAGAACTCTCTCAGAGTCGCTTCGTTCTTGGAGAAGCCTCTCTTCGACGGCAACTTTTCAGCAATCCATGAATTGCTCGATTTACGTTCTCTTGTCTATCTAGTGTTACAAGAGATTCAGACTGGGGCAAACATTCGGTGGTTGACTCAGAGAGTGCCACTGCAGTTGCCGGATCCGAGTGTTATAGTTATGACGGTTGCCAGTCAAACAGATTGGGATATAATATTGATCCCAACGGATTCGAAGTGCCAGGGTCTTTGGGTTCCGCAGTCTCTAAGCAAGCATTATCTTCTGCGGAATAATGTTTTTTAGGCTTGCTTTATGTCATTGCATGAACATTATTCAGAAACGCATGTCCAAATCCTGTCTGTTAATTCGACAGTAGTGGCGTATCTCCGGAACCAGGGAGGCACTCATTCGTTTCCGTTATTCAATTTAATGGAAAGAATCCGTTTGTTGGTTATAGTTCTGTTTCGGTCTGTCATATTCCGGGTCGTCTGATTGTTTTACCGGACTCTCGTTCACTTAGGGGTCGCTTGTTGCCGTCAGAATGGACTCTCAACAAACAAGTATTCAATCAGATTTGCTATCTATGGGAGCGCCCAATGATAATTTATTTACGACACAGCTTGCTAATCAATTGCAGACGTATGTGTTGGCTTGTCCGGATCTCTGATCTAATGTTGTTAACGCTCTATTGATCTAATAGGACGGAATGATAGGATACGCGTATCCTCCGGCGCTGTTGTTTCAGCAGGTATTGCTAAGATAAACAACCACAATACATTTCTGTTGATAGCATCTCTATCTTCACAGAGACCGTGGGTAATTTACTCTGATGTCTACTGTGGGACTTAACGCGAAATCTTCCTCAATGAGAGGATCTTTTTTCGCTGGGTAAATCGTGTCACCTTTATCACAACCCGCAAGGTCGCAACCTTCACGTATTCCGTTGTGTGGTCCGTATTGCATTGTAAGCATTGTACTGGACGAGCTTTGGATGCGATTTCTTACTATAGGAGATCCTCTTCTTCGCTATTCTATGCGGCTAAAGTGGAGGCTCTTCCGTCGTTGGTGTAGGGACCACTATGTTCATATTGTTGATCCCTCCATACTACTCATTGCAACTTTTTAGTATACTTGTTTGACAAGATCTACTGCAGCCTCTTATTAAGGTTATAGGTTTATGTTACCTCATACCTATGCACTCTATGATAGTTTACAATTGAGTCTTATGTCTCTTTATCTAAGTCAATTAGTAACTTTTTGATAAATAGACTTAGAATCTTTAGTTTAAATTCCTATATGGAATTTAACTTCGGTTCTTATTTAGCTAAGTAATCATTTGAGCCTCTGGAAACAGTAGTTTTCAAATTCTGACCTTTTAGACAGTAATTCTGTTGGCTTCTCTTTTACTGAAGAGTCAGTGAGTTTCATGCACTATCGATGGATGATTTTCACTTTCATAGTTTCGGAATCACTACTTCCTTTACTATTTAGGTTGGATTTTTGCATAAGAGTTAGGCTCCTAATATCCGGAACCTATTGTTATTAAGGTCCTTCCGTCTTTAGGCCTTTACTCTGTCCGGTTAGAGTTTATGTATTTATAAACAGATATCTGTTTATTACTACGGGCGTAAGCTTCTTCTGTCTTTGATGCCTAATAGAAGGACGTTACGCTCCATTCTATTGCTAATGGATTCAATTAACTATCGGTACTGCTTATGGTATATCATTGACTCAGCAGTTGTGCTTAAGATTTCGGCTCATGAAGTAAAAGTTCTTCTACATCTTGGGCTTACATTAATAGTGTCGCTATTATAGATTTTTGAAGGCTGCTCATTGCGCTCAGCCATCCACATTCATGAATTTTTATCTCAGAAATATCGAGTCCATTTCTGGAGGCCTCTATTGTTAGGTCTATTATCTACTGCTCAGAATGTCATTCACTTAACAGTTGCTACTATAGCTAGGTAGGCTGTCTGTTTCGGCAGTGACTCCGTTCTGCTGCCCTCTTCGCTCTGGGCTATTTGACCCAGGGCAAGAAAAAGGGGGGGGGGGGGGGGAGGGTGTTCCCTTGGGTCACCTGTTTTACTATGAAAACAAGGGGATACCTCCTCCGGAGTTAGTAATTCTGAGCTGTTATTGGGATGGTTGTTTAGTGAGAAGTTTATGTTTTAAAAATTCATTCAAGTCTTAGTTTTTAAAGTATAGCTTTTGAATATAGCACGTGTCAACGGACATGATTATGCAATCCTCAGACACTTTTAAGGAGTATAAGAGTCTCTATTCTCTAGACTTACTTTATTTATTGGCTTACTTTAAAAATTATTAGTATAAGGATTATATTGGATATTAATAGAGTACATGGATGTATGATGCTCAATTTTGGAAGGTGTTGTATCTTTCTAATTTATCATACATAAGAAAGATACATGTAAGGCCTATTACTTCTTTTTCCCTAGAGGGGATGACTCTATTTTATATTATTGAGCGTATTCCATCTTGCTCTATGTCCTTGGCCCTCCAGCCTTTTTACTATTCAGCTATGTCTGGGTCATTGGTACAGTATAAAAATGTTAAAAAATTTATAGTAATTTCTATATTTTTTATACTTACCAATAACCCAGACGGGGATGGCCCTCCCAGGAGTTGGGAACTCTTGCCTCCCTGCTGAGTACATAGCGCTTACCAGGCACTGGTTATTAGAATGATTAATGGCGCCAATTTCGGAACGTCCTTGACACTGCGCATGCGCAGTAGAGGTGACGTGTGGAGGGCCATTCAGGACATGTTTTCTTTGGTTTTAGATGCAAATTTTGGGGATTGGGGGGCAAAATTTGTGTTTGGCCCTATATTTTAAGAGTTAGCACCAGCTATGTCTGGGTCATTGGTAAGTATAAAAAATATAGAAATTACTATAAATTTTTTAACATTTCAGGCAAATTTCCTAAAAAATCTTCTTCTCAAGATCCAGTGGGCAGAATCTTTTAATATTTGGTATGCAACATTGTGGGGTGGATCTGATTCAAGTTTGTTCAAATCGGACCCCTGGGTTCATATTTGGGCTCAGTATAGGAGCCCAATTTGAACTTAGTGCATTTCAGGCAAATTTCTTTAAAAATCTTCTTCTCAAGATCCAGCAGGCAGAATCTTTTGATATTGGGTATGCAGCATGCTTAGGGGGGTGAGATTCAAGTTTGTTCAAGCCAAGTCCCTGGGTTCATATTTGGGCTCACTGTGGTAGCCCAAATTATAACTTAGTTCAAAATGAGGAATATTTTTATACTGTACCAATGACCCAGACATAGCTGGCTGGTGCTAACTCTTAAAATATAGGGCCAAACACAAATTTTGCCCCCCAATCCCCAAAATTTGCATCTAAAACTAAAGAAAACATGTCCTGAAAGGCCCTCCACACTTCGCCCCTACTGCGCATGCGCAGTGTCAAGGACGTTCCGAAATTGGCGCCATTTATCATTCTAAGTTTGGCCCTTCATCAGTTAACATCTGACTGATCTTTGTGCTTTTAAATCTCAGTTTAAATGATGCCAGACACATAAATATTAGTGAAATGGTGATTCTAAGGAGGATAGAAAAGGAGGAGAGGAAAAGAATGTGTGACAGAATATTATCAGGACTGTAACTTAAAATTTTTTAATGAAATTATGTTAAGTTACCTATTTTCAAGGCAGCAGCCATTTTGTTGTCATTCTGATTATTTAGTTACACTGTTTTTTCAAGTGTTTTTCCTCTCTCCCTGTCCTTAAGTTCCCCCTTGCTATTCTCCCATGCTTTTGGCATAATTTCTGTAATTATTATTACTAAAATTTCTTGGGAGTTTTAGCTGAATAACAGAATGAATTCTGTTCTTTCCCCATGTTTACGTCTTCACCTACGGGTGGTTAGGCGTTGTGTTCTGCATCTACCATCTGATGTTCTGCAGTTTCTTCCCTGGAAGTCTCTGTTTTGCATCAGATGGTGTATTTTTGGTAACTGATTTCGGGCCTGGGTGCCTGGAGTCTTATTTTAGTGTTTTTACACTCATTGTTTACATTTACAACAGCCCTCTGTGTGAGGGGGGGATTTCTAAATAATAATATCTTTATGTTATTTTAATCATAACTAGATACATTATTATTGTTCGTAAGTGTTGAATAAATTGTTTAAAATATTTTTAAAATTTTTGTCCACACTTAGGCTTGGGATCCATTGGGGCTCAACGTTACTTTTCAGAAACTTGGGCTGTTCTGAAAAAATATTTTTTCAAAATATTTTGATTTCAATTATTTTTTCTATATTAATGGATCATATTATTATTATGTATTTTGATTGCCAGGGGTTAGTGCGAGTACCAGGACTTGTTTTCTTTTCACATTGAAAGGATATTGATCAATTGTTTCAAGAGGAAGTCTTCCTCTGACCTTATTATCATTCTATATGTGGTCAGTGTACTCGCATTAACTCCTGTTCTGTATCGTATGATTTCGATGACAATATGGGAAGCGTATGTCACGGTATGTTGTTGGGGATTTGGACACTCCGGTCCTTTCCCCGCAGGGTCACTCTACTTTATCAATTTCTATTTCAGACGATCAAGATTAGGGTGATGTATCTGTGATGTCTTCCAACAGTGTGCCTCCGTCGTCACAATTAATGAAGGGCTAGCGGAAAAGTGCTCATGTAATACGCCAATTGCCTAAGAGGACCCTAGTAGGTTCGACGGCCTTTGACGTCCGCTAGCTCGCCCGGTGTAGCGTCCATTCACCGAATGGTTCGGCAGCCGGGTTCGTCCGTTGCGGTCTAGAAGGAATTTTGGGGTGATGCGAGCACTATAAAATTAACTTAATGCACACCCAGTGACGGCGGATCGGAGGGAGAACGGAGGAAGCCTTTTAGTCCGGTTCATAGCTCGTTCCGGTGCATATGGACGGCAAGCGAGAGAGGCCCCTCTCTCGTTCAACAACATCTGGCCCCAGATGTTGTGGTACAAATGTGTCGTTAGCGGAGCATACGTCCGTCGCTCGGGACGCTCCGTTGTATAGGCAGTCCGCTGAGACTGCTAAGGCTTCCTCTTCTCGTCAGCGCACACGACCGCACCTTGGCTGCGTGACCGCCGATATATTACCAGCTTCGCCGATCAAGGATTCTTCGGCGACCAGGTCACACCATCCGGCAGCCAGGGATTCGAGACCGATGGACTCCGGACGTTCGCATAGGAAAAGTATGCGGGAGCCATCTGATGCGGAGCTGCCCTCGGCGAAGCAGCGATAGACTGCGCCTCCGCAGGTCTCGACGCCGGACATTCTTGTGCACATAGCACAGCTTATCGCAGCATCCCAGCAGCCGACTCGAGGCCTGCAGACTCCGGACGTTCGCATAGGAAGTGTGCGGGAGTCAACGTACACGGAGCTTCCAGCGGCAATGCATCGTAAGTCCGCTACTGCACAGGCCTCGGGAACGGACGTGCTTTCCTTAATAGCACTGTTTATCGCAGCATCCCAGCATCAACTGAATCTGTCGCATATATTTTATCCGACGATGCTGGGTCGGGACGCTCCGCGGAAGCGGGTACGGACGTCCGAAAGTTTCATCCGGTCCGACGGGATACCGAAAGGGATTCGGTGGATTTCAAGCTTTCCCTTTCGGAACAACACATGCTGCGATGCCGGATAAGAAACTGATAGCGTCGGTGGACTTAGAAATTTTTGGTTCGGTTCAGGGACATCGTCCCTCAGTTCCGACATAGTCCAATAATGTCACACAAACTTTCGAATTATTGAACGACGCTATATATATTTTTATTTTATGCTTGCTATCCAAGCATTTCTGGTTTCTTGTTCGAAGAGTTATGGAGATGTCTTTCAAAAGTGTGCCTCTGTCGTCATAGTTAATGAAGAGTTAGCGGCAATAAGTGCTCATGGAATATGTCTATCGCTTACGGAGTGACATTCGCTAGCTCACCCGGTGTAGCGTACATTCATCGAATGGTTCGGCTGCCGGGTTCGTCCGTTGCGGTCTAGGAAGGAGATTTGGGTGATGCGAGCACTTTAATTACTTTAGTACTCACCCAGTGACGGCAGATTGAGGACAGATCGGAGGAAGCCAACAACATAGGGGACCGCATGTTGTGGTTCAGATATTTTACATTCGGAGCATATGTCCATTGCTCGGGACGCTCCGTTATATTGACAGTCCGAGAGACTGGCTTTAATGCTTCCTCATCCTCACAGCAGGGCACACGACCGCACATTGGCTACGTGACCTCGAGTATCCGATCAGTTTCGGCATTCAGTGATTCCACAGCGAATAGGTCGCGCCATCCGGTAGCCAAGGGACACGAGGCCTATACACTCCGTTCGCTCGCATATTGGAAGTATGCACGGGGTAACGATCTCGGAGCTTCCTGCGGCAATGCATCGTAAGACCGCTGCTCCTCAGGCCTCAGTGACGGACGTGCTATCCGAGTTAGCACAGTTGTTTCGCAGCATCCCAGCAATTGACGGTTTCTCGGTCGAATCAGGAATTATCCGACGGCGCTGGGTCGGTGCGGTCTGCGGTTGCATCAAGCTACGGACGACCGAACGCTTTATAGGGTCCGACAGGATGGCGAAAGGGATTCGAAAGATTTCGAGTTTTCCCTTTAGTAGTATCGGAAGATGCCTTTCATATCTTCTGGCTTTTCTTCCAGTGATTATTTTTCGGACTTCATTGCTGCGATCTTGGATAAGAGACTTATAGCGTCATTGGACTCGGATTTTTCGATCGGTACAGGGACTTTGTCCCTGACTTACCGACGCAGTCCAATATTGTCATTACAACATGTGTTTTATTTTTCGACGCTATATATTTATATATATATATACAAGCCTGCTACTAAGCATGATAGTTTAGTTTCTTGTCCGCGTGGCTCATTTCTGCCATTTTATCTTTTTTACATATAGTTTATTTTGGCAGATCAGGGCATACCGAGAGTTCATATGCGTCTAGACGGTGTGATTAAAGACTGCATATATTCTTTTTCGCCGTTTATGTCTTTTCCAATTTCAATGTTGGGAACGACATTATGTATAGTAGACTTAACTTAGACGCTTTATTATACGTAATCCGCCTTACTGAGGCGTTATCATTACGTCTTCAAGAAAAGATTTACGGGATATTATTCTCAATGTAATTTCTTTTGAGGGCAGTAGTTTGTTCACGTATAACTCCGCCCTTCAGTGGCTGATTGGAGTTGGTTAGACGTGATGCAGCCCTAGCTACATCCACGCGTGGATAGTAGGTTAAGAACTCTCTCAGAGTCGCTTCGTTCTCGGAGGAGCTTCTCTTCGACGGCAACTTTCCGGCAATCCATGAATTGCTTGATTTATACATTCTCTTGTCTATCTAGTGTTACTAGAGATTCAGACTGGGGCAAACATTCGGTGGTTGACTCAGAGAGTGCCGCCGCAGTTGCCGGACCCGAGTGTGGCTGTTATGACGGTTGCCAGTCAAACAGATTGGGATATATACTGATCCCTACGGATTCGAAGTGCCAGGGTCTTTGGGTTCCGCAGTCTTTTAGCTATCAGTTTAACTTCCGCGGAATAATGTTTTTTAGGCTTGCTTTATGTCATTGCATGAACATTATTCAGTAACGCATGCCCAAATTCCTGTCCTTTAATTCGACAGTAGTGGCGTATCTCCGGAACCAGGGAGGCACTCTTTCGTTTCCGTTATTCAATTTAATGGAAAGAATCCGTCTGTTGGTTATAGTACACCAAGTTCAGTTTTGGTCCGTCATATTCTGGGTCGTCTGATTGTTTTATCGCACTCCCGTTCTCTTACGGGTCGCTTGTTGCTGTCAGAATGGACTCTCAACAAACAAGTATTCAATCAGATTTGCTATCTATGGGAGCGCCCAATGATGTTTTATTTATGACACAGCTTGCTAATCAATTGCAGACGTATGTGTTGGCTTGTCCAGATCTCTGAGCTAATACTGTTAACGCTCTATTGATCTATAGGACGGAATGATAGGATACGCGTATCCTCCGGCGCTGTTGTTTTAGTAGGTATTGCTAAGATAAACAACCACAATACATTTCTGTTGATAGCATCTCTATCTTCACAGAGATCATGAGTAATTTACTCTCTTGTCTACTGTGGATCTTAACGTGAAATCTTCCTCTATGTGAGGATCTTTTTTCACTGGGTAAATCGTGTCATCTTTATCACAACCAGCAAGGTCGCAACCTTCATGTATTCCGTTGTGTGGTCCGTATTGCATTGTAAGCACTGTACTGGACGAGCTTTGGACGCGATTTCTTACTGTAGGAGATCCTCTTCTTCGCTATTCTATGCGACTAAAGTGGAGGCTCTTCCGTCGTGGTGTAGGGATCATTATGTTCATATGGTTGATCCCTCCATACTACTCATTGCTATTTTTTAGTATACTTGTTTCACAAGATCTACTGCAGCCTGTTGTTATTTAGGTTATAGGTTTATGTTACCTCATACCTATGCACTCTACGATAGTTTACAATTGAGTCTTTTGTCTTTTTATCTAAGTCAGTTAGTAACTTTTTGATAAATAGACTTAGAATCTTTAGATTAAATTCCTATATGGATTTTAACTTCGGTTCTTATTTAGCTAAGTAATCATTTGAGCCTCTGGAAACAGTAGTTTTCAAATTCTGACCTTTTTGACAGTAATTCTGTTGGTTTCTCTTTTACTGTAGAGTCAGTGAGTTTCATGCACTATCGATGGATGATTTTCACTTTCATAGTTTCGGAATCAATACTTCCGTTACTATTTAGGTTGGATTGTTGCATAAGAGTTAGGCTCCTATTATCCGGAACCTATTATTTTAAGGTCCTTCCGTCTTCGTATGGGCATAGGCCTTTACTCTTTCCGGGTACAGTTTATGTATTTATAAACAGATATCTGTTTATTACAAGGGCGTAAGCTTCTTCTGTCTTTGATGTCTAGTAGAAGGACGTTACGCTCCATTTTATTGTTAATGGATTCTATTAACTAGCGTACTGCTTATGGTATATCATTGGCTTAGCAGTTGTGCTTAAGATTTCGGCTCATGAAGTAAGAGTTCTTCTACTTCTTGGGCTTACATTAATAGTGTTGCTATTATAGATTTTGAAGGCTGCTTATTGCGCTCAGCCATCCATTCATGAATTTTATCTCAGAAATATCGAGTCCATTTCTGGAGGCCTCTATTGTTAGGTCTATTATCTACTGCTCAGAATGTCATTCACTTAACAGTTGCTACTATAGCTAGGTAGGCTGTCTGTTTCGGCAGTGTCTCCGTTCGGCTGCCCTCTTCGCTCTGGGCTATTTGACCCAGGGCAAGAAAAAGGGGGGGGGGGGGAGGGGGAGGGTGTTCCCTTGGGTCACCTGTTTTTACTATGAAAACAAGGGGATACCTCCTCCGGAGTTAGTAATTCTGAGCTGTTATTGGGATGGTTGTTTAGTGAGAAGTTTAAGTTTATAAAATTCATTCAAGTCTTAGTTTTTAAAGTATAGCTTTTGAATATTGCATATGTCAACGGACATGATTATGCAATTCTCACACACTTTTAGGAGTATAAGAGTCTCTATTCTCTAGACTTACTTTATTATTGGCTTACTTTAAAAATTATTAGTATAAGGATTATTGGATATTAATAGAGTACATGGATGTATGAAGCTCAATTTTTGGAAGGTGTTGTATCTTTCTAATTTATCATAAATAAGAAAGATACATGTAAGGCCTATTACTTCTTTTCCCTACAGGGGATGACTCTATTTTATTTTATTGAGCGTATTCCATTTTGCTCTATGTCCTTGGCCCTCCAGCCTTTTTACTATTCAGCTATGTCTGGGTCATTGGTACAGTATAAAAATGTTAAAAAATTTATAGTAATTTATATATTTTTTATACTTACCAATGACCCAGACGGGGATGGCCCTCCCAGGAGTTGGGAACTCTTGCCTCCCCGCTGAGTACATAGCGCTTACCAGGCACTGGTTATTAGAATGATAAATGGCGCCAATTTCGGAACGTCCTTGACACTGCGCATGCGCAGTAGGGGCGAAGTGTGGAGGGCCTTTCAGGACATGTTTTCTTTAGTTTTAGATGCAAATTTTGGGGATTGGGGGGCAAAATTTGTGTTTGGCCCTATATTTTAAGAGTTAGCACCAGCCAGCTATGTCTGGGTCATTGGTAAGTATAAAAAATATATAAATTACTATAAATTTTTTAACTTTCTTTAAAAATCTTCTTCTTCAGATCCAGCAGTCGGAATGTTTTGATATTTGGTATGCAGCATCCTTAGGGAGGGGAGATTTAAGTTTGTTCAAGCCATGTCCCTAGGTCCATATTTGGTCTCACGGTGGGAGCCCGAATGATAACTTAGTTCAAAATGAGGAATTTTCTTTAAAAATCTTCTTCTTCAGATCCAGCAATCGGAATGTTTTGATATTTGGTATGCAGCATCCTTAGTGGGTGAAATTCAAGTTTGTTCAAGCCATGTCGCTAGGTTCATATTTGGGCTCACTGTGGGAGCTTGAATTGTAACTTAGTTCGAAATGAGGAATTTTCTTAAAAAATCTTCTTCTTCAGATTCATCAGTTGGAATGTTTTGATATTTGACATGCAGCATCCTTAGGGGGTGAGATTCAAGTTTGTTCAAGCCAAGTCCCGGGGTTCATATTTGGGCTCACTGTGGGAGCCCAAATGATAACTTAGTTCAAAATGAGGAATTTTCTTTAAAAATCTTCTTCTTCAGATCCAGCAGATGAATGCTTTTGATATTTGGTATGCAACATCCTTAGGGGGGTAAGATTCAAGTTTGTTCAAGCCATGGCCCTAGTTCCATAAAATTTGTCTCTCATGACTTCATTCCCTTGTTGTGTTGATGAACCATGTCTAACTGAATGTGACCCCCAAATACTTCTTTGAACCACTTTGGCCGGTGAGCGATTAAGGCTCCTTGGGGCCTCTTGTATTGTTAATTATACCCCCACAAAATGAAGTTTAGAGAGGGTATATAGGAGTCAACTTGTCAGTCGGTCGTCGTCGGTCTGTTGCACATGTAAACTTGTGAAATGAACTACATCCAAAGTTTTAGTCGCATTTTCATGAAACTTCACCAAAATGATCAACATGATGAGGAGCAGTGCGTGACATAATTTTTTCCCGATCGGATTCATGATGGCCGACTGGTGGCCATATTGGATTTTTTTTTTACTTAGAAAAATTGAATGCCCCTTTTCAGTTACCCACCCTAGGCAGTATGCCATGGTGGGGTTATACCAGGTGACAGACTATCTCTAGTTTTTATTTTTTTGTATCTAATGAGTCTGGTTTGAGAGGCTTTCTGCTGTCTTCCCATAAAGAGAATACAGAGAAAGTGCATAATTATACAAATTAACTCATTGAAATTAACCCACAAGGCCTATTTCTGAATTTGATGACTTTTTACTGCAACAGAACTGGGGCTCCAACATGCTGTTTCCGGGGAAACTTGCAAGTTACATTCTAAGTGCCTTGGCAGTTGGGCCATTAAAAAAAATGTCTATGTTCTCAGGCAATTGTGCCTCAAATTTTTGATGAGGATGGGAGGCTTTTTATTTTTTATTCTGAAATCTGAAAAAGATACCCTAAAAAAAATATATTCATATTTCAGGAAGAAATCTTTTACAAACTCCAGACAGGTGTTGTCTTATTACATATATTGCGAAATGCTTCAGTCAACTTGGCTGTTGATGACATGCCAGAGATGCTCCATTGCAGAATTTTGTGCAGTCCGGTACTTATCTGAAATGATAAAAGGGGCATTTTCCTCCAAAGTTCTTACATGTACCAACATAGAAACCATAAATCAGAGAATGGAGAAATCCAAAGCAAAATACGGAAGAGAATGCGAACAGGAAGTTGAAATACTACGGGGAAATGTGTGCTGGTGCTCACAATTCCTATCCGAAAATACTGACTGGGTAAATTTTTTTTGACTGGGCGGAATTTATGTTTTTTTTGAGTGGGCATTAAAAAGTTATCACGCAGCAAAATTTTAATGGTGCGTGCGGTGCCTGAGAACATAGACTTTTTGTTTTTAATGGCCTTGTTTCTACGCAAGTATTGGCAGCCTGTATAGGCAGCTAAGACTTGCCTAGAAACAACTGCAAAGCCACAGGATGTAGAGTGTTGACGGTTTTGGAGTAATATCGGAAGACACTGAAAGGCAATAAAAACATCCAATGAGGGGTTTCAATTTCAGTGTGCAATTTCCTGAGATTCAAAATTTTTGCTCCATTTATATTTTACAGAACGCAGAAAAGCAAAAAAGAGAAAATCAGAATCAGTTGAAGTTCAAACAAAAAAGAAAAAAACTGGCAAGGTATCCAACAAATATTTGATGTTTTCACTTTTCAACACTAATTATTTACATTGTTTGATATTGGTCCTATGTAATTTATCCTATTTTTCAAATCATTTCTGGAGTTTTTAGTTCCACAAACTGCTATGACAATAGAATTTTGTTGTCTCCTTAGCTTTACTGGTGGAATCAGGGATGGGTCCGGAGCCGATTTGATACCTGTTACAGGTATTGGCATCCAAACTCTGGAGCCCAAATGTCACCAAATTCCTGCAGGAAAATATCATTCGACTTTGAAATCTACCAGTTTGAAGCAATTCTTTCCAATATTTAGTAGAAATCTACACACATGCAGTTGATAAAAAGCACTTCAAGACACATGCAGTGGTCTAATCTTCTGTAATAAGACATCTCAATTTATTTGGGGACATCGTCAATTGAAAAACAGGTGTCCCCCAAAAATTCCTGGACCGTCCCTGGGAATGGTGTTTTATGACTTGAATTTGAAAAGGGCTTTCTTGTCTAACACAGTTTTCTGAAAGCATATGAACAGTTTACTACAAGAAATTCCAAGAATCAAAACAACATGGACACTGGAATTGTTAATTGTTTTGTTTACTTCTAAGAGCCTGGACATTTTCAGGTCTTTACAAACTGAAATAATTGTTTCAACACCGATTTTTTGTTTGCCAATGTTACTCGATGTTTGACATATATCTTTGTACACAAGCCAGAAAATAAGCAGACTGCCATCTGCAAAGTGAGGTCTCCAGAGGGTGAATTTAGTGATGCTACCCTGCTCTGCAGGGTAGCATCACTAAATTTACCATCTGTGAACCTCAATTTGAATCAGGGTTTCAAAACTAAACGGAAAGAAGTATCCAGAGGATAAATTGGCCCACTGTATGGGATAGCACCATCAAATTCACCCTCTGGGGACCTTATTCTGCAAATGTCAGACTGCTTATTTTCAGGCCTGTTTGTACAAACTGCTATTGTATTCATTTGTTAACTCTTCCCAAACCATAATGAACTGCTGTGATGTAGCACACTGTTGGTAAGGGCCCTTTCCAACATTGAAATTTCATCACATCATGTCATCAGATTGCTGAAGGAAACTGACTGAAATAAATTGCATTATTCCAGAAAGCTAAAAGCAGTCTCAGCACTATTACTGGTTTACATATCTGTATCACTATGGGTACGTTTCCGTGGGCCATTCCGAATATATTCAGAATTCACCAGACTAGTGTGTCATGCGCAATTCAATTACAGAATGTTATTCTCAAGGAAACGTTCATTTAACGTTATAGGTTACTCAGAATAATCGATGTTGTTCAAGATTGCACTTCTCGTCGAAGAATTAAACAACGACACCGAAAAAGTTGGTGGCATTATCGGCAGCTAACATGAATTATTCTGTGCACAGGCTCTCGACGAATTATCAGATTTTATCATTTTTAATAAAATATATATTACATTATCAATACTAAACAAACTGATTATTGAAAAAATAATATACATTTTACTAAAATTGATAACATCTGATAGTAGGTCGAATGCTTGTGAATGAAAGTAGATTCGACACTTTATGTTACTGCAATGTGCAAAACTTTTGGAAGCTTTGAACCTTACAATAACCTTCAACAATGTTTTATTTTATGGTAGAGTGAGACGTGGCTGATACAGATTGGTCTTAACGGCGACATGAAATTATAAAGATAGTCTCAATTTATTTTTCTATGAAATCAGAGAACCAAAGTATAGTCCTAGGCCGAGTACCAGGATATAGGGCCTCGCCTCACAGAAACTTGGACCGTGTATATATGTGGGGACAACAGGAGTCACGGCTTACTTTTAAAAAGGTCAGTGGCGCCCATGGGGGGGGGGGGGGGGGGGGGGGTGGAGGGGGAGTGGGTGGAGGGGGGAGTTCCAGTCCAAATGGCAAGTTGCATAATTTAATAACCTACTGGATGGAAATTTTATGCAGGTGACTGGGTTGTGCCGTGGAACAGGGGAATTTAAGAGTTCGAAAGATTTCCCGTATGATAAAAGTCGCAAGAAGAAACGGCGGTAAGGGGCACGTGTTTGGACACCAGTATCAAAAAGTCGACTGGAAGACCAGGTGGCTACCAGATGTTTGGGCCCGGTGTATAAAGTCAGTAGAATTGCATGGGGTTTGCTCCGAGTCATCAAGTATTAAAACGAATGGACAGTAGCAGTACAGTGTTACATGGGGTAAAGCATGATAAGACCCATTTGGGTGGTGTGCAATTCTATAGTCACGGTTGAGTAAAAAAGACATTATACTACAGTGACGTCACAAAAGAGCATGTGTACGAGCGTCGTCATGACGAGAGGACGACTGTACCCTGAAAATGTTCCAGTCATTGTGACAACGGTGGTGTGTCTCTGTGTGTGTGGGGGGGGGGGGGGGGGGGGGGGGGGGTTCCAGTGTAATATAGGGTAAAAGAAGCCGTTGTGCAATAGCTTCGGTAAAAGCATAGGGTCACTACACTATGGTCGAGCTGTATTGGAAAGATCCATAAACCCCAATGTAATTAAGGCCCCACTAACCTATAGACGACATCTTGGAAAATCCAACAAATTTCTTGGCGTAAATAAAACGTTTCCAATGGCCATTGACCTTCTTCAGAGACCCTTACCATAGGCATGGGGATACACATGGGCTCCTACTGTACCAACAGATACCGTTCTACTACTATACAAAGTCTGTACCCAGTCACATAAGCCTTGAAATCCCATTCTAATACCATATCCGATAGTTGTGAAGGTTTTATTTGCACAATCACGTACGAAAGGATTGTGGTTGCAATGGATGGAACTTGTAAACCCTTTTTCTTAAATTACACAAGTGTAACATGAAGCGGGTAGGAGGCGTTTAAAAACACCCCCCAAATCACCTTTATTTGCACCCAGGCGTACATGTACGCTATTTTTCGTGCACACGTGTGTGTGTGTGGGGGGGGGGGGGGGGGTATTTTGGCTTGTGTGGACCACGAAAACATCATTCTGAAAATTTCTGCAGTAACATTTTCAGATAAGAAGAGCTCTTTGACAAGATCTTAACCGCCCCCCCCCCCTCCACCCCCAATTACATAACTTCTGCAATAGCGATTCCGTATAAGAAGAAATGTTTCGGTTCTGTCATTTTCCTACAATAAAACGCAATCAATCAGATTACTAAACTGTTACGGCAGATCATTTGTCTCTTTATTGAGGGTTACAACACTTTCGAAAGTCAGGGTCATATCGTGCCGAGCAGTTTTACGAATGGAGGAAGCCGAAGCCTTCCCAGAGAGGATCATCGCACAGCGACAAGTAACTGCTGGACTCTACAACATCCTAACCAGACATAAGCCCGATGAGCATTGGTTGAATGCACGCGTGCCATCAACTTGCCGCACATCTAAGCTCACTTTGTAGCTGTGCCCCTAGGCTATGCGAGCAGTCAGGATTAAGTGACTTGCTCAGGGTCACAACGCATGTGGCATGGACCACTTTCAAACTGTCGACCTCTCGGTCATAAGTCCAACGCGCCAGTCAATGAGCCACCGCGTCTCCCCATTAGTTGTTTTTAAAGGATTACTATAACAGATCATCAATTGGTTGAAAAAGATAAGGCCTACTTAATCTGTTGCTGTATAACAAAATTCATAGTTGGTTATAACTGCATAGAAGCTGTTAAAACAGGTTATTAGTTGGTTATAACACATTACTATTATACTAATCTTTTAAAACAAATTATGAATCTGTTATAAAAGTTTATTAATCTGTTGCAACAGATAGATTAACTGGAGACGAGCTGGCACTAATACGCCACCGTTGAAAACAAATTTTGGCCTGAAGATTTGTGGTGCGCAAAACTTTATAAGGCAGTGCGCATGTCTAGAATAACGTTTATTCCTCCTCATGAGGTGGATCAACAGAATGCATTCCGAATACTATTCCAGAATACGTCCACTTGAACAAAACGATACAAATCGCATTCTGCCTTATCTGCGCATGTCCTTAATAACACTAGTATTCTCGAAATGGTCCATGGAAACGTACCCTACGTCTTTCCTTTGCTTACAAAATCTGAAAGCTTGGTTCCCTGAAATAAAATGGGTTGCCTAAAAATAGTTAATGTAACCTTTTGTCAAGTAGCATTAATTGCTGAATTTTGCAGGCCAAAATATTTCAACAAAGGTACATCACCTTTACATAGTGATATCTAGTTAAGTCTTTGTTACCTATACAGTGGTGTAGCCAGGCTAATGAAGTAGGAGGGGGTGGGTATATTTCCACTCCAAACACTTATTATTATTTTAAAGGTATTTTTTACCACTTGTTGCTCAGTTTCTTATCAACCTACTCACAATTGTTTACTACAGGCTTGCACTACAGTGGAAGTCCCTAACTCGGATAAAATACTCTCTATTTTTGTCTTTCCCAAGCAAGTTGGGAAAGAAAAGTGGTGCAAAAGCACCAATAAAAATAAGCCAAAACTGGGTCGAGTGCAACCGGCGCAGACCCAGTACGGGACGCTCTCTCCCAAGTACAACTCCACGACTTCCGTTGCCAGTGCGCATATACCGTCTCTAAAGACTCATTCTTTTTGAAATCCGCTTCGTGTCGAGATGTTTTTTGCACGCTTATCAGTGTTCCACCAGCTCGATGTTTGATGATTCCTGATTCATTATACCACAGTGTATCCTTTGTATTCTCAGGAACAGTGTTTTATATATTCTCTTTTCTATTATATGTCCATAATGTATTTTTATTTGCTCTCTCTCGAGTTGCTCGCGAATTTCGCATGCCACGCGGTTCGGATTTTTTTTCACAATTATTGTTAATGCTTTTTTTGCAAAATTTTCAAATTGTGTTAGAGTTAGGTGTCAGCGGGGTACCACTCCTGCAGTGTTTCTTCTTTCTTTTGAGAGTAGTCTTCCTGTTGGGTGGTTCCCGGTCGACCTTCTGGGGTCTTTGTTTCTGTCACCTTTCTCTCTTCTTTGGGGGTGTTCTGTTTTCTCATCTCCACTTCTCTTCTCCTCTCACCTCTATCATGCCCAGGACAATTCCCTGTGGGCAATGTCTGCTGCCAAAGCATGTGGACGATGTACATTTGTCTTGTTCCTCCTGTAATGGGTGTTCGGCCGAGCGGCCGTGTGGTGTCTGTGGAACATGGTCTTCCACCTTCTGGGCGTCAGTAAACCGTGTCGTTCGTTCTCGTGGCCATGCCTCCCGCTCCCGCGGGAAAGGAGAACGTGGTCGTTCGGGGCCTCCCTAGTCGACTTTGTCTGGTGAGAGTTATTCCTCCTCCGTGGGGGATGTGCAGTCTTTTCCTGTGGTGGATACTGCGGGAGCCGTTGAGTGTTCTGGTGTAGAGATGCCTGGTTCCGGGACTACGGTCCCCCTCCAGTCGACATCTGAGGCTGTCACTAGGGTTGTGACTCCTCCTTCGGAGCCGAGCCGGTGTGCTCTCTCCACTGTTTCACCAGCTTCAACGACTCTCGACGCATCTACTACTACTGCTGGCCCGTCTGCTTCGTTATCTGTTTCAGCCGGCCTCGGCTTTTCGCTGCAGGGGACTGCAGGACTGTCCGATACTGTAGACGTGGGATATCGGCCTCAGCCTTCCCTGACTTCATCTCGGCGAAGTCGGAAGGGGCTGCCGGCCGAGCCCATCGCTGTGGTCTCTTCGCCGTCGAGCACCACTGTTGTGTCTTTGGATTCGGATGTTCATAGTGGAAACACTATGAACTCCGTGGCATTTCCGTCTACTCACTCTGGTCACACGACCAGTTTTGGGGGCCCAACGCCTTTTGTGCAGCCTGGACCTTCTGCCCCGCAGAGGTCCGCGGTGACTCTCATGAGTTCTCGCAATATTGATCCTCGGGGTGCATCGTACCCCTATACACGTCTGCCTTCAGATGTTTCGGCTGCCGCCCGTCGTCCCGCGTCGGGTGTTTTGGAGGATCGTGACCCTTCGCTGGTTAAGAGGGTCAGAGGTGAAGCCACTTTGCCGGTTCGCTCCCCTGTCGAACCGGTCGGTACAGGCAGTGAGCTTAGGGAGGCCCTCTCCTTACTCACTCAGGTTCTTTCTAAGAGCCTTCCTGTTGCTTCCAGCGAGGCTATGGGTGGTTTACAGGCGCCTCCTTTGGCGCCGCCTCCCGGGATTGGAAACAGGCCGGTTTCCGATTCCTCTGGTGTCCCGACACCATGGGAGGCGTCGGCTGGTTTGCCCACGATGGGCTATGTGTCTTCCGACTCTGGGGAGGAGTCCGACATGCTTGAGGTCGAGGGCCAGCAGTCTTCAGACTTGGGGGCGGCTCTTGACTTTGTGTTTGGGTTTCTGCCTGAGCTCAAACCTGCTAACCAGCCGACAGTGTCAGCCTGGCCGCGATCATCGGTCGCGCGCCAACAGCCTATGGAGCAACCTGCTTCTGGGCGCCTTCGACCATGCCAGTCGGTACAGGTGGTTGAGGCTTTTTCAGCATTGGATGCCAAGCTGAATTCCAAGGCTTTGAAGACTTCGTTCTTCACCAGGGTTGACACCTTTTTGCCTCCTGTGCGTTATCGTTCCTACGATTCCGCCAATCCGTCAGTCTGCCAGGCTTTGACGGTTCTGGATCAGGACTCCACTTCCCTCGGGCTTTCCAAGCCCAAGTCTGCCGTCATTCCAATGACGACTCTGGAGTCCACGTTGGGCTTATCTAGAGAGATGCTTGGCATGCTTTCTCTCTCAGATCACGTCATCTCAGCTTTGGCTGCTTATCTGCCTCCAGATAAGTTTGACGAGGTACAGGCTCCTTTGCGTGTGCTGTCCAAGGCGCTTATGCACCTTACTCACACGCATGCCTGCAACACGGCCAATTTGGAATTAGTTCGAAGGGACGCTGTGCTGGACACAGGACGATCCCTTCCCGAGGAGCAGCGTGCTACTCTTCGATCTGCTTCTTTGGCAGGTCCGCAACTTTTCCATGGTTCCGTGTCGACGGTCCAGGATGACGTCCTACGTCATTCCAAAGATCAGCTGCTGTTTCGTCAGCTTGATCAGCCTTCTCGGGGAGGCAAGGGCCGTTCCAAGCCTAACAAGTACCCTTCTGCTTCCTCTGTGAAGCAAAAGGCTGGTCCTTCTGCCGCCGCCTCTACTTCTTACTCACGGGGTAAAGGTAGGGGTCGGCAGAATCGAGGGAAGTCTCAGGATTCTTCATTTAGCAGAGGAGGTGGTTTCTCCTCTCGCGGGCCTCGTCGGGGCTCGAAATGAAGGTCCTCACCTCGACTCGTCCCAGGTTGGAGGAAGGATAGCAGAGTTCGCAGACCATTGGACCACCATCACATCCGATCCATGGGTGTTAGATGTTGTTCGGTCCGGGCTGCGCATATCCTTCCGACGGCATCCCACTCTGTCAAGGGTGCCTCTTCCAACCACAGTTCCTTCAGACGTTTTACGTCGGGAACTTTTGTCCATGGAGATTGCCAATCTCCTGGCAAAGGGGGCGATCGAGGTCGTCAAGAACGTTCAGTCAGTGGGTTTCTATTCCCGTCTGTTCTTGGTGCCGAAGAAGGACGGCCGACTCCGACCGGTTATCGATCTGAGTATCCTGAACCAGTCTATCATTGCTCCCAAGTTCAGCATGGAGACTTTCAGGTCGGTCCGCCAATCCATTCACCAGGGAGATTTCGCAGCCAGCATCGACCTGCGAGACGCTTACTTCCACGTTCTGATGCATCGGGCGTCACGGAAGTATCTCAGGTTCGCTTTTCTGGGGCGAGTTTACCAGTTCAAGGCCATGCCTTTCGGCCTCAACCTGGCTCCTTGGGCGTTCACCAGACTGATGTCGCATGTGATAGCGTTCCATCGCACACAGTCCAGGGTGACTACTTCGGCATATCTGGACGATATCCTCCAGAGGCATTCCAATGCTGCCTTACTGGAAGCGGATGTCGCCACTCTGTTGAGCTTGCTCACGTCGCTAGGATTCAGAGTCAATGAGGAGAAGTCGGACCTGGTCCCTTCTCAGTCGTTTTGTCATCTGGGGATGTCTTTCCAAACCAAATTCAATTTGGTGGCTGTCCCCCAGGCCAAGGCTGTGATTCTCTCAGCTTTTGCTCTGACTCTGTCCCAGTCCAGGTCCGCGCCCGCTCGGAGTTTTCTCCGGCTGATCGGTCACTGCGGTTCGGTGACGGATCTCATTCCTTTAGGTCGGCTGCATGTCAGACCTCTCCAACACTTTCTGCTCAGTCGTTGGAGACCGAATGTAGATTCTCTGGATCAGGTGCTTCCGTTTCCGGACTCTCTGTATCCTCACCTTCTTCCCTGGGCAGATGTTCAGTGGATTACGCAGGGTGTTCCGCTGGACTTACCCACGTCCGATCGCATTCTGACGGCAGATGCCAGCGATCTCGGATGGGGTGCGACGTTGGATCCTCTCGGTCTTTCCCTACACGGGATGTGGGACCAGGATCAAGCAGCTCTACACATCAACCAGAAGGAGCTTCTTGCTCTTCTTCTGAGTTTCAGGCAGTGGATCCCTCACCTGTCAAATCGCCAGGTCCTTCTACTATCTGACAATTCGACAGTGGTTGCTTACATTCGGAACCAGGGTGGCACGCACTCGCTTCCGATGTACGAGTTAGCTCGGGATTTTTTACTGCTCGCTCAGGATGTTCACGCCGGAGTGGTTGTTCGTCACATTTCCGGTCGTCTGAACGTCCTAGCCGACTCCCTGTCCCGACAGGGCAGGGTTATTTCCACCGAGTGGATGCTTCACAGGGCAGTGTTCCAGTCGCTTTGCAATCTCTGGGGACGTCCCCACATCGACCTCTTTGCGACTCGTTGGAACCATCAGGTGGACACTTTCGTGTCCCCGTGTCCAGATCCTCTGGCTTTTGCCGTGGACGCTCTGTCACTCGATTGGAACGGTCTAGTCGGCTACGCCTTCCCGCCGGTTCCGATTCTTCCTCAGGTTCTCGCCAAAATTCGAACCTGCAGTTGTTGAATCATTCTGATCGCTCCCCTGTCGCCTCAGCGGGTGTGGATCAATCAGCTCCGCTCGCTGCTGGCGGCGGTTCCGGCACGTCTCCCGCTACGTCGCGACCTTCTTTGTCAAGGTCGCCCGAGGAGGTTTCACGTCGACCCGACTTCATTGTGCCTTCACGCATATCTTTTGTCAGGTCCTGTCTCCTCCGTAGAGGTTTTTCGAGACGAGCAGTGGAGTGCATTTCTTCTTCAAGGAGGCACTCCACTGGTTTAGCTTATGCAGCTAAATGGAAGGTCTTCTGTTGATGGTGTGCTGATCACTCTGTTGATTATGCCAATCCTTCGATTTCACAGATTGCGGAGTTTCTGGTATATCTGTTTGATTCTCGGGGTCTCCAGCCTGATACCATCAAGGGTTACAGGTCTATGCTTTCAGAGACTTTTTCTTATGTGGGGAAGCGTCGTATCGGCACTAATCCTTACCTCTCCAAGCTTGTTCGGCACTTTTCTTTGAAAAGGCCTCGGACTTTGCAGCTTACTCCACGATGGAATCTTTCGTGGGTGCTGCTTTGCTTGGGGGGGGGGGGGGGGGGGGGGCGGGGGCGCCGTTCGAACCTTTATCCCAGGTGGATATGCAATTTCTCACATATAAGACGGCTTTTCTGATGGCATTTGCTTCGGCCAGACGGGTTAGTGAGCTTCACGCCCTCTCGGTTGACCCGGCCTTTTTTAGGAGCTCTCCCAACAGTGTTACTTTTACCACTGATTGCTCATTTTTGGCTAAGAATCAGTTACCAGATACTACTCCTCCTCCTAGCTGTATCAGGGCTCTTCCCTCTGTTGAGGGTACTCGCCCTTTGCTCTGTCCGGTCCGTGCTATTCGCATTTATCTTGATCGGACACACTTCATATGGAAAGGCAGAAAACGTTTTTTTCTGTCTCTCATTCCGGGTCGACAGAAGATCTCTCCTCAATCCATTTCTCGATGGATTTGTCTTGCTATTCGTACGGCTTATAGTCGTTTAGCAGCTGGCGATTGTATTACCAATCGTATTTCTGCCCACGAGGTGCGGGCACTGTCTACCTCTTGGGCTTATTCTAACTCCGTCAAGTTGTCGGATGTTATGCAGGCAGCCTACTGGAGAAATGCTTCTACTTTCTCCACTTTTTATTTACGCCAGTTGCAGGAGCAGTCGGAGGACCTTTTTGCCATGGGTCCTCTTTCTTCTGCTCAGGCTGTTGTCTGCCATAGCCATTAGGCTTCTTGAAGGTCAGTTTCAGCCTTGTGCTGTTACTGCCCTTTTTCTGTCTGTGTGTCACACAGGCTCATATGTCTCTTTTCATTGTCCTTTACCAATGATTGCGACATTATGGTTGATAAGCCTCGGGACCTCTTCCATCTACTTCACGGTTCCAGTGCACTAGGGTTATGTGGGGGTTGGTTATGCGATTCCCTCCAGCCTTTTGTCTATTCAGCCTGTAGTAAACAATTGTGAGTAGGTTGATAAGAAATCTAAATTTTATAGTAAATTTCCTTTCTTATTATACCTACCACAATTGTTTACATGGAGGCCCTCCCGTCTTCTTTACGGGTAAAGAATCTTTCCTCCCCGCTGATCACATAACTCTAACGTTTACGGATTCAAAAAGAATGAGTCTTTAGAGACGGTATATGCGCACTGGCAACGGAAGTCGTGGAGTTGTACTTGGGAGAGAGTGTCCCGTACTGGGTCTGCGCCGGTTGCACTCGACCCAGTTTTGGCTTATTTTTATTGGTGCTTTTGCACCACTTTTCTTTCCCAACTTGCTTGGGAAAGACAAAAATAGAGAGTATTTTATCCGAGTTAGGGACTTCCACTGTAGTGCAAGCCTGTAGTAAACAATTGTGGTAGGTATAATAAGAAAGGAAATTTACTATAAAATTTAGATTTTTAGCTCACCTGACTTTCAGTCAGGAGAGCAATAGTGATCACTCACCGTCCATCGCCGTCCGTCCTCCGTGAAACTGGTGTTTGCATCTACTCCTTCCAAACCGCTGAACCAATTTAATTGATATTTGAGATAATAGTTTGTTATGACATCGCAATTTGATTTTGTTCAAATCAAGTTGGCTCGCCTCTTGGTAGGGCCAAACCCCAAAAGTGTACTTAAATCTTAAAAAATCTTATCATGAACCAGCAGTAGCCAAGACTTGATATTTGGTGTGCAGCTTCCTTTTGAGGTGTAGACTCAGATTTGTTCAAGAAAAGTTTGTGGGGCTATATTTGCCGTCGTTATGGGAAGGGCAAGAATTTTTGCCCCTCCCAAAATTTCTATTTTCCAAACCGAGAGGCAGATTTGGACCAAATTTGATATGAGGGCTTATTGGGTCATAAATACTTAATTTATGCCCAAATGTTTTTCTCACGTCTCCCCATGGGAACCGCAGGAGCAAAAAAAAAAAAAAAATTAAAATGCCCACATCTCCAAAACTACACAGCACTGAGAATTCTTATTTGTTGTGAAGCTCCTTAGGACCAACAGAATGGAATGGTAAAAAAAAATTGCTATCTGTTTTATCATGGAGTACTCTCTGGGACTTTGAAAAAGTGCTGAGTCAGCATTTTTTAACACTGTGGGGTAATGGGAAAAACATTTAACACTACTTTTCTCCCAAACCACTGCTCCAAAAGCTTTCAAATTTCACATATAACATCTTTGGAAGATTATTTCACGTGTTTAATGAAATCAATTCCCTGGGTCCATATTTGGGCTCTCTATGGGAGCCCAAATGTTTAAATTAGTGCAGTATGAGGAATATTCTTTAAAAATCTTCTTCAAATCTACCAATAAGAATCTTTTGATATTTGGTATTCAGCATCCTTGGGGGGGGGGGGGGGGGGGGGGGGGGGATTCAAGTTTGTTCAAGCCAATTCCCTGGGTTCATATTTAGGCTGAAAATTTGGGGTCCCGTTCAGGACTTAGAAATTTTGGACCAAAATCCGGAAATTTTTTTTTTGTTTTTTTATGCGTTTCGATCAATTTTAAGACAAAAAAAACAAAAAAAATTTTTTTTTTTTACAGTGAAAATTTGGGGGCCAGGTGGGACTTCGGAATTTTGGACCAAAATCCGTAAATTAGATTTTTGGGTTTTTTTATGCATTTTGGTCAATTTTAAGACAAATTTTTTATTTTTTTTTACACTGAAAATTTGGGGTCCGGGTGGGGGACTTCGAAAATTTTGGACCAAAATCCGGAAATTAGTTTTTTGGTTTTTTTATGCATTTTGGTCCATTTTAAGAAGAAAAAAAAAATTTTAGGCTGAAAATATTTTGTTTGGGACTTGGGGGGGGGGGGAACTCATGAAAAAAATTGCTGACACTAGGCTGAAATTTTTTTTTCCGGTCTCTTGATACCCACCACCCCTGAAAAAAAAATTTTCTCCATTTTGCTAAGGGGTACCCACCCCCCAAATTCATGAAAATAACCTAATTTCTAACCAAGGCAGTAAACAGCTGTCC